>VWYK01025764.1:4591-18017 GCA_013399775.1 Semnornis frantzii | reverse complement strand
GAGAGGGAGAGGGAGAGGAGAGAACAGACTGAATTGTACAGCATCTATTTCAGATCACACTGGCTACTCCTTTATGAGGGTACTGGCAGCAACCTTATTATACAGCCCTGTTTTCAGAGATTTACAATTAAAACTCCATTATAAAAATGTCATCTTGGCAAAAATGTAGCAAACAAGCTCATTCCAAAAGGGATTTATATTTTAATTAGAGAAAAATCAGTTCAGCTGTCTTTTTGGAGAGTCAGAGAGTTTGGCTAAGGAAGACAAACAAAACCAGATTTTTGGTGGTTTCTGTAGTTCTTTTGTTCTTCTTGAGGAATCAATACCATGTCAATGTAATAACCATAGTGTAATAAGATCCATACCAAGGAACGAGGATTTAATTTAACAACTGATCAGCACTGCCTTTAAACATAGTTAAGATTATACCTCTGTAACTCTGTAATCCAGATCCCTGCCTTTCATTTTTCATACTTAAAAAAAAAAAACAAACCAACAACAACAACAAAAAAACTAAAACAAAAACAAAAACCAAAACAAAAAACCACCACGGAATTTACACATTTAGTTTTCTTGGCCAGTTTAAGATGCTCATGATCTCACTGTTCTGACTAGTGCTCTGGTCATCAGAGCACCACAGATGATAAAAGGGATGAGAACTCAGTCATTCTTTTCACAAGATTCCTTAAAATACATCTGATTCCACAAATGTGAACAATTAAACAGTGATTTCAACATAAAGTGATCCGGAAGGACAATGCCAGAGTTTTTTCTTACACTGTACAATACCAGAACCAACTTGACTCATCTATGTTCTCAAGACACTTCCCCTTATCCTGCAAGAGATATTCACATAGCTAATTTCACTGAAGAAAGCATAGCTAATACTGAGAATAAGCACTATATTATATGCTTTGCACATAATATATGCAATGTTATAATGTAACTCAGGGAATGCAGTGTTCATTTGGATGCAGTTCCCCATGATTTATCCCATATCTAAGCATACTTTGTGGGGGATATCAGCCTACACTCCCATTCATTTAGAGACCTTCTTTGAGACTATCAGAAAGGACAATAGCATGAAGGCATTTAAGAAATACACTGGCATAAAACTGCCCAATTTGGAATTGTTGCAAACAGGCTACTACCTCTCCAAATGGTCCAATGATCAGAAAGGCAAGTACATGGTAAGCTAAGAAAACCAAAGGTGCTCAACAGAAACTTTCCAACAGTTATGAACTTCCAACACCCTTGTTTTAGATACATTTTTGATGATGTTTTTGTACTACAGCAATACAGTAAAAAATCAACTTTTCTTCCAGGTAACCTAATGGGCATGTTAGAAAACAAGGCATTGAGAATGGCAAGAAACAGAATTTTTCTCCATCACAAAAGGAAGATGACTAAAGAACTTTTAATCAAGAAACAGAAGAAACCCCATTATTAGAATTTTAAAAAATAAATACAGCTTCTCATAAGTCAAAGGACTAGTGACCTGAGTTATCTGTTCATTGCTTGGGATTTGAGATAGAAAGGTGGGAGGAGAATAATATGTTTGTAAGCCTCTATAGTAACACGGAGGCAAGAGAAAAGCAAGCCAATAAACCCCCTTGTGGCCCAAATGCTTAGAATAAGCTTCACCTTACTTTATTTACAAACCAGCTAAATATACTTGTAGCAAAAGCTGACAAATTACAACTACACTTTTCAAAAATTAATGTTTGTTAAGAGGTTTTAAGATAGAAGGGTTTTTTTCCTTTTGTCATTTGTGCAATATGTGATCAAAGACATTTCCTTCTCCCATTCCTCCAATACTAAGTAAATATGCAGTCTTAGAAAAGAAATTCATGTTAATTCATAGGACGGAAAGCAGTACTTGCAACATCACATAATTAAGGCAAAAGTATTAGAGGTGGGAACGAGGGGCACAGAGTCTGGTTTTCTAAACAAAGACATGATGAATTTTTTTCAAAGACTGGAAAAAAATTCCCCAAACTATTCCTCTCTATGCATCTGTATGTGCCAGCTTCTCATTGCATTCATTAGTTTTATTGGACAGCACGTCTCCCATCTGCTTAAGAATAAGCGGAGGGGAGAAAATTAATCCGTTTCCTTTGCTTCAGTGCTATTCATCTTCCAGCCTACCTGAACTGTGCCACCAAAACTGTCCTTTCAGCAGGGGCTGAGAAGAGCCCTTCCTTCCTCACTGACAGCTGCTGGGCTTCTCTGTCTGGCTGTTTATCACGGCAGGCCTAAGCAGGCCAAAATAGGCTTGTGCATGTGCTGGCTTGCCCAGACATGTTTTTCTGCTCTCCCTCCTTCTGCTATGGGGAGAAGCAAGAGCAGGAAAGAGGACAAAAAACCTGGAGCCACTGAGTCTAAGTACTCGGGCCATTTGTATCTGTGGTAAACAAGGTACACACACTCAGCATGTGTATGCCTTGTGCAAGGCCTGTGTTTTGCCCTAGAAAGGGTAAAGCAAGCCTATGGCTTCACCTAATATGATCAAGCTTGGCTAACTGCCATTTCCATTGCCTATTTTATGTCCAAAGGCCCATTAGTCTCAAGCTGTATTGATAAAAGGAGTTGAGCAGGTGACACAATGTGCTCTGCCATTGTATCCATGCTCTCTGCTGTTGTATTCATGTGTGCTGCTGCTGCCTCATTGCATCCTGAACTGACTGGAACTCCACTACCAGGAACAAGGTCTAAATGCCTGCAGGCAATTGGCCTGCATAGCCAGCATGACATTGTGCTGAGACTTCACATCGCATCGCATCCTGCCTGCCCCTCTGCAAGGCTTCTGCTGAATTGGGAGTCAAGAGGAACCAGGTCAGAGACTGTGCCAGACTCCTAGCTGCCTAAGAAAAGAGCCTGGGAAAACTCTAAATGCTTTGAGACCATTGACAGTAACCCCTCCACATGCTTTGGGTACTGTTCAATACTATTTTGTGAGTAAATACTTCAAGCCTCTTGTAATCGCTAATTGCCTTCTGCCATAAGCAGAAAGGAGCTTCTTGCATCCACCTAGTGGCTGAGCAGGATAATTAACCGCAAGTGGTATAGTGACTGCAAGAACCTTCTCCTCCAACAAAATGTTTGCACTTGCTAGGTACCTCTTATAGTGATACAGTTTTGCCTGTTCCCTGTGTGTATAATTTCCAAACCATGTGTTTTGAATCTTGTCAATAAGTTTTCTGGCAAGATTTAGTGTTAATAAACACTTTTTATAGTTATTAATAATCTTTGTCTGGATATCAAAATTAATATTGATTATTTTGCATCATTCATAACACTCTTCCTTGTATTCAGGGCCCTTCTAGACCTTAATGACTGTGATGAACTGTGCTTCTTTCTCTATAATCCCTGCCCACAGATCAGGAGCCCCATTTCAGCTCAGCTCAGGGCCTTCAGCTGCATCCATGCCTCTACCTGTTCATGCACCCTGTTGATCCTTACCTGTGGCCTGGCATTCCACCATGACCTTGAACCTGTCCCATCACCATGAACCTGTCTCTATTGTGTGCCTGACCCTAATAACCTGGCTGAGGCTCAGCCCTGACTGTGGCCTGCAGAACAGTTTCTAGTTGACTTCAGACCTGCCTGATCACCATGAACTTACCTGATGAGCTTTGGGTAGCCCCAGCCTGACCCTCTCCATGTCTGTGATGGTGGGGCTGGTCCAGTCACCAGGGCCTGCCCTACCAGCCCTGGGAACTCACACTGCTCCTGGCCCCACATCACTTAGGCTGCTCAGTAACATTAGCGCTGGGCAGGTGTCTGCCATGTTGCAAGAGGATCAGTCTGGGCTCTGCCCACAATCAACTCAGGAGCCCAGAAGTAGCCGCACTGTACAAGTAGCAGTCAGTATCATGATGATTCATGATTATGAATGTTCTCTCCATACACATGAGAAAGAGCAGCTTTTACTTCAGGTTTTAGACTATCTTAAAAAAAAAAAAATAAAATTAAAAAAAAAAAAGTTGGGAAATTCTGAAAAAAATCTATCATTGGAGCAGCACAAGCAACCTTAGGGTTTCCTAGTTGTGTACCTACTTGAGAAAGGTCCTCCACTGGAAGATGAATGGGATTTAACTCAGCTGATGCATAAACAGGTGCCAGTTGCATCTGCACATCCTTCTGAACACAACAGCAGAGATAAAACAAAATCTGCTTGAAATAATGAGGCACCAGAACCAGTCACAAGTCAGCCACATCTGGGTATCTGCACCAGGACCAGTCGCAAGTCAGCCACATCTTGGTATCTGCTCCTTCTTTTGGGGTAATTTTTTTTCAGTTTTGCATTGCAGGAGTCCTCATGTGCTCTAACCAGGCTCCACTTCTGCTTTTCCTAACTCCTATTTTGACTGGCACACATAACATTTCAGCACACATGGGAATGTAGGAACGTCAGTAGAATGAGACAAAATGCCAGGCTGGCAGGGAATAGCAGGACATGCACCAGCAACAGGGTATTAAATCCCAAAGTCACTGATATCCAAATGACAGATCAGACCCATAAGATCTAGAAGGAAAGGAGAGAGAGATGTATGATGGTAGATTTTAGTGAGTGACTCCCTACTGCACATCACAGCAGATCAGAAGACTGTTCCTATTCCACATTGGTAAATGTTTCAACTCTCGGAAACTATCAACTGATTAAAATCCCAGGGATTTGGGGTAAAAGAGACCACCCACCCACAGTTACACTGAAGGAGTGGCCAAAGAGGGAGATTGTCTGAAACAAACCAAATAAAGATTTTAAGATGAATGACTCTAAATTTCATAAGCAGCTATAAAATTAAGGTGCAGCAAATACTCCAAGACACCACTAGGAAAACTCAACTGAGATTTTAGCAGAAACAATTTCTGTCAAGCAGAAGGGCTGGTTGCCAAGCTGGAGGTCACCCAGGATGGATCAAAGTTGGATTACCAGAGAGGAGCTTGTGGCAATAGCTGTGAACATCATGCTCAGTGAGTCTGGATGTGTAACATGAGAGAAACAGCAGGATAACTGGGAAGATAGAAGAGGTTTAACTTAATGAATGCAAGTGAGCAGGCTGTGCCTACTTTATAATAGGGAAGAATCCAGAACAAAGCAAGAAGACTGAGCAAGAGTGAGGCAAGAAAGATCAGAAGGTAAGCCTGAATGCAGTCTTTGGCTGTAACAGAAACTACAAATGAATGAATAAATTAAAAATCAGGAAAATATCAAAATTAGCAATAAGGTGTAAGAAGAAACACTACAGAAACATTTCGCATCTGCCATCAACATAAAACATACAATATAAAATATGCAGCCAGAATATTAACAACAACAACAAAAAAGGATGCACTGTGTCAACTATAATTAAATGGCAATGAAGGTAACAATGGGCAAAGGGAGGGTAAATCTAAGAAACAGCAAAAAGAGAGAAGATAAAATTTCTTCCTAATTAAAATGGATTCATAGCATTGCCATGTAACTTGATCTTTAAACTTTACCAGGCATATAGTAATAAAGTACAAGAATATCAATATATCTCTACTGTGCTTCAAACCTTTACTCTTCCTGCTCATCATTATAAGCTGAAAGCAGATCATTATAGTTCAAATACTTAGCTATGGTTTTGGTTTGGGTTTCTTTTTTGGTATGTTTGTTTTTGACAATCCTTTTTTCCCTTAAAAAAATTAATCCTTCCCTTAAATTCTAATGTAGTCAGAAGGTCTAATGTAGTCAGAAGGCCAAATGTAGTCAGAAGGCCAAGTGTAGTCAGAAGGCATAATGTGCATATATTCTCCTTACTGCTGAATGAACCTGAATGCTTTCTCACTTTCAGCTTGTACAGATTTGTACTACTACTTGTACACTCTTATTTTCCCCCTGAAGCAACATGAGCATTGTCTCAATTTCCCAACCAGCCTACTCCTGAATTCTCAGCACCTCCTTCTCAGGCAAAAGCTCACACTGTGCCTTCTGAAACATTAACATATTTTTCCTCCTTGCCAAAAGAAACACTGGAGTTCTCTGGAGAATGCTGATTCAGAAATCTGCTCTGTGAATGACTTCCTGAGGTTCCTAATTAGGTATGTTCAAGAAGTCACTGAATTCGTGGACCTGTAAGTCCCAGAGTAAACCATGCCTTTCAGCCCACAGGAAAACTCTTATGAAGTTCAAAATAAAAAGCCCAGGGGAAAGGCAAGGTTTTGATTTACTACAGAGATACATAGTTCAGTTTGTTTGTTTAATACAGCTGAAGAATAATATATGAGCATTCAGCTGAGTTGAGACTGGCAATTTTCCTAGTCCTCTATGAGTATTTTAGAAGCTATCATAGACAGACATTATGAATGATAGCACATATTCTGCATCAAAACACCAACGGAAAGATAAACGTGACTCATTTTGCAAGAAGAAGAAATGTTAACCATTTTTTCTTCAATAAAACGAGTTTCTGTCATTTTGAGGAAGCAAGAAGGTATTTGAATAGTTGGAGATTCAAGAGTGGCAACAAAATGGTATCAGAGGTTATAACGAATGTGAAGAAAATTTTAAAGCAATTACAATACAGCCAGAGAAATACTGCAACAGCAGTTAATCTACTGAAAAATTCTACTCTCCTTGACACCAAAGCAGCCATGGCAGGTGAATGTAAAGTTACTGCTCAAGATCTCTTTTTCCCCATCATCACTAAGGAAACCACAGGATATCCCTATGCCTGCTAACATAGTACCTTTTACAGTCACAGCTTGCTCCATTTTTTTTTTTGTTTGTAAGCAGAGTTTGGCTTTTATGCTCCCAAACATGCTAGTAGTAGGGACCCTGATTCACTCTGCAAGAAGCTGGTAGGACAGAGAAAGCTGCAAAACTGCTCTTGGACAAACTAATGCCTTCTGAACCTCTGATTAATCTTCTTTGAGCAATCGTGCAGTCAGTACTTGTACCTCAAGGGCAACAAACTGTTAAAGCACTCTTTGGAGATACCTATTATCAGCCTGAAATCTTAAATAGCAGACCCTCTCCCTGAGTAGCTCACATTACTTTTGGCCTTTCAGGTTCTAAGGGTGTGGTTTGATGATCAATTTAAATTCATCTAACCGTGGACCACTGCCAGACAGACAATCCTTTAACTGCTCCTATCAGGCTACACAATGAGTTAGTATAAATGAGCATCTTTTGTGTGCTGGGACAGCTTTTGGTCAAATCGTTTCTCAGTCCAAGCCATGGCATGACAACAAACAGAATGGCACCAGAGAAGAGGCTGAAACATACAGCTGGCAATAAGGTCAGCACACGCGGCCCAGACTTGGATCTGCCTGAATTTCAAACAGACCCCTATATGGGACATCTGGGTGGATTATTACCATGAGATGGAACAAAATGTATTATAAACAGCAAAATCTGAGCATTTTTGTCCCCAGTGGATCCTTAATGATTTCATAGCAGCTCTGAACAAAACGGTAGTATTATGAGCTGACAATGTAGGACTGGCTTTCATTGTATTCTTCTTGGGTCTGACAATGCAGGACTAGCTTTCATTGTATTCTTCTTGGGTCTGACAATGGAGGACTGGCTTTCATTGTATTCTTCTTGGGTCTGACAATGCAGGAGTGGCTTTCATTGTATGCTTCTTGGGTCTGACAATGCAGGACTGCTTTTCATTGTATTCTTCTTGGGTCTGACAATGCAGGAGTGGCTTTCATTGTATGCTTCTTGGGTCTGACAATGCAGGATTGCCTTTTATTGTATGCTTCTTGGGTCTGACAATGCAGGACTGCCTTTCATTGTATGCTTCTTAGGTCAGCATGAAAAGCATTTTAAGAATATCTCTTCCATGACAACCCTGAGTGGAGCTTTGCCCATGGTACAAAATCACAGTACAAATCACAACAAATGGTACTCAAAAGTTCACCTGTTCAGGTGTCTTTATTCACTTGGGCATGCCCTCTTCTTTTTGCTTTTTTTTTAAATTTATTTTTAATTTTACCTTGAAATGGAGTCAATGCAATAAAGAAGTTTCAGTCTATTTGCTACTTGGGATCAAGCCAAACAAAGATAATGTAAAAGTTTTTGGACCAGTTTTTCTCTAATTCTTCCTTGTCTCTTTTTAAAAGAATTACTGAATGATAGAATAAAAATAGATGTGCTTTATTCAGTAACTGGATTGCAATTATGTACCTGGAAATTATGTGAAAATCAAATCCATATTTTATATTATTTATTTAGGATATTATCAGGATTTTTTTCCCTAATGTAGTCAAGGATGATTCCAGAAGTCTCTGCATATGGGGTTAACACATTGCCTGACGAGTCATCAAACAGAAGCAAGTAATAAAGCTCCAAGTGTTTCGTTAGATTTAATTTACAACTAAGCAAAACAGTGTTTATTGGAACAAAAAAGGTCATTAATGTCTTACTAGGAAGCAATTAAAATAACAGATCAAAGCCATTCATCAAATCACAAAACAGATGCTGAGCTTTACTGTAAGAGATTCAGAAGCAATGGTGTATGTAACAGTAGAAGTCCACAAACTATGTTGCACCTTCTGTAACCACAGAGAAGTTGCTGAAAAACAAGGTTTATTGCACACTAGATTTAACAGTGATTCTCTAGCTCCAACCACGCTCATCTTACTCATTTAGAGACTCGAAGTGGAGGCAATGAACTGATTCTGATTCAATGTTTTTAGCAGGAAAATTATTCTAACCCAAAGAAAATATTTATCATGTTGTTGGCAAAGTATTCCAAGCTCAACATGGAGCTCTGCTTCGACAATATAATGGAAATATCTACCATTACTAGAAAAGAACTGAACTGAAAAAAACCCTGCTTCAGCAGTTTGCATCAGAAACATGCACTTCACATTCTCTCTTCAGCGATGGACTGAACTGAAACACTCTAAGCCTCTTAAACTTCAGCAACTCCAGAAACAGTTCAATTCTCTGCACAAATTTTAAACAAATAGTGGAAAATATTTGGAACTAAAAAGGTATGGTAAAGTTGCTGTTAGAATTTTGTTTCTGTTAGAGTCTCTCTGTTTCACACAGAAGTTACAATACATCACTGAAAATGCCTCCTCATTAAAAGATACTGTCATGTCACAGATTTAGGGAATTTGTCTATAAAAAGCTTTTAATCTCTGTGTAGATGCTTCATATATCCATCCGTGTCAGACTGCAAACACTGTTTTTTATATATAGTTCAAGCACTGACTTCTTGCCACCAATCTTCAGAAATTAGTGTCTATGCAAACCAAACCAAGTCAACATCAGTAAGAAGAAACAGAATTGGAACCAGAAGTGAGTTGCATTTAAAAAGCCCCCAACTCAATGTGACACAAGCAGAGCTGCCCAGAAGCCTGCACTTGGGGGCAATTGCCAGTGTAAATGCTCTTGTTCAGCTCGGGTTCAACTAAGGTCAAGTTAACAATCCTTTTTGAAGAGATTTCTGATTGGCTGCATAGATGTCAGGCCAAATCAGTGACAGGCATGCCAGAAGGAGACTTGATTCATATAAAACCTGTTAAGATACGTTTTGGCTGGAGAGCAGCCCTAAGGAAAAGGACCTGGGGGTCCGGGTTGATGAAAAGCTCAACATGAGCCTGCAGTGTGCACATGCAGCCCAGACAGCAACCGAGTCCTGGGCTGCATCAAGAGCAGTGTGGGCAGCAGGGCAAGGGAGGGGATTCTGCCCCCGTGCTCTCGTCAGACCCTACCTGGAGTACTGTGTGCAGTTCTGGAGCCCTCAGCACAGGAAGAACATGGACCTGTTGGAGTGGGTCCAGAGGAGGGACACAAAGATGATCAAAGGGCTGGAGCAGCTCTGCTATGAGGACAGGCTACGAGAGTTGGGGTTTTTCAGCCTGGAGAAGAGAAGGCTTCAAGAAGACCTTATGGTAGCCTTCCAGTATCTGAAGGGGGCCTACAGGAAGGTTGGTGAGGGACTATTGACAAGGTCTTGCAATGACAGGACAAGGGGCAATTTTAACTGGCAGAGGGGAGATTTAGACTGGATGTTAGGAGGAAGTTGTTTGCAGTGAGGGTGGTGAGGCAGTGGAACAGGTTGCCCAGGGAAGTTGTGGCTGCTCCCTCCCTGGAGGGGTTCAAGGCCAGGTTGGAGGAGGCCTTGAATGAGCTGTGCTGCTGGGAGGTGTCCCTGCCTATGGCAGGAGGCTGGAACTAGATGATCCTTGAGGTCCTTTCCAACCTTACCATTCTATGATTCTATGATTTTGCAGTGCTTGTACTCTCTGGATTCTTCCATTATCCTGTGCATCCTAGACTCCACTACCCTGAATAAGAACTGACTGCCTGAAAAGAGAAAGAGATCCTAAAGAATCAGTGTTTATACTAGGGGAAAAGATTTTTTCTCTTAGTCATTGTGGTGATCAGCACAATCTAAAGCAACTTACCTGATTGCCCCTGCACTTGTCATGGAAAGTACAAATATTACTATTGGTCATAAAGTTACATGGCATCAACTATCATTACTACCTTTAGGGCAGCTCCTCTGTACAAACAGCTAGCTCGAGTCCCTCCTAGTGAAGATTCCCTGCTGTTTTTCACAAGTTTTTAAAAATTAATTGGGAATTTGTTAAAGAATGCCCTTAAGCACATCAAGTGGGGATTTTCATTAACAAATATCAAAGGGAAACTCCATATGCTCTGCAAGCAGCGTTTAACCAAGCACAGGATTACTTACTGACTGAGAGAAAAGAGTAGAAGCTACCAAATTTCTATCATCACTACTATTTCATCTCTATTTTCTCTGAGCAATCCTCTTCTAAACCTGCAGGAATTACATGAACTAACAAGGCTCCATGCACAATACACTTCAGTGTAATAGAAGGACACCTAGCCCAGTATCAGATATCTGTGGGAATTAGCTTGGGCATCTGAAGTAGTCTAAGCACCACAGTATAAGTTCCATATAAGTTAATGTATTCTGTTTCTTAGAAAAATCAATTAGATTATGTTAACCTCATGCTGTTACAGACAGACCACTTCTGGTACCCAGCCTGGCTTGTTTAAAATAACTCAAGTATCTCTTTTTCAAATTGTGCTGTGTATCAAGATGAACAGATAATATAGTTCAACTGTTATCAATGTAATGAGAGATTTAACTTCTACATCACAGGTTCTCAGTAACCTAATTAATAATAGTCACAGTTTTTTAATTTCATTTTTTAATGCTGGGAATTAATTTTGGTCTCCATTAATGTAATCCATATGCAGCAGATATCCTTACCAGTGTATCTTGTTACCTGTAGAAGGAGAAGATGATACAGCTGAAGAAATATCTTGCAGCAGGCTAACTTGGGTAGTGATCCATTTGAATGAAAGTCAGTGGTGAAAGATAGCGCTAGCGAAATTCAACCACGTAACTGCTTTGTAGGCAACCTATTCTTTACAGTGTATATCAACATCTCACTTCCAGAGAATTTTTTTCAAAACACTTCTCAAGGTTTTTTGTTCACCCCATACGCTCTCCATATGGGATTTGGCAGATTTTCATATGCATCATGTAACCAACAGACTCAGTAAGTGGTAAAAAAAGAGGAGTTAAGAAGAGCAAAAGTTTGTGCTGTTTATTTAGAAAGGTTATCAGATTTGCTGCTTCCTAAGAATGTTGCTGTTTTCCTGGATATATTTGAAGCTTCTGAATTATTTTGTGGGAGCTCAGTCCTTTTGCTTATTGTCTGTCATCTTGCATTTAAGCCCACTGATTGACAGAGCAACTAGAATGTAGAAGCAGAAAATCAATAATGCAGGACCTCCAAACAGAGCACTACTGCTCTTAGAAGTAACTGGTTTACTGGTAGTAGTGGCAATCGTTGATCAGAAAATGTAAACTAGCCAGCTGTGAATAGAAACAATGTAAAGACAAATGTAGTGTTTCTTTGCATGAAAGGGTTTTTGTATTAGTCTCCCGTGTTTAAATTCACTTATATTTCTCTCTAAAGGCAGACTGAGGAAAGGATGAATGAAAAAAAAATAAAATAAAAAAGAGGAAGGGGGGAAGGTATTTTAAAGGCTGTGCAGATTTGTATGCATTTGTTTCTTCTATCGCCATGCTGACCTTCACCACTCCTTAAACTTTAGGGATTCTACATGCAAATTTATTCTATAACACAATATTTTACTCATTTCTGAAGGAGTGATGTTCCTGCAGAATCCAGACTTACACGTTAGCGCTTTACTGCTAATACATTCTGCCACCTTTTACCTTCCAGTTTTACAGTATTCTAATTACAATTTGCAGGCCATCAGTGGTCTTCTGCCACTGCAGCTGGAGGTCAGCTTCGAGCAACCTCTACCTATTAGGACCTCCTGCTGAGTTACTAGTTATTAAGGTAATGAAACTTTAGTATAGAAATAACATAGAACTCATATAATGAATAGCTTCCAAGGGCAAGAGAAGACTTCCCTTGCTAAAATGCATCTTCCTTAATAACAGTTCCCAGATTATTACATCCCATACTTCCTCCACAGTGCTTCATTGTGAATAAAAACTTTATTTTAAATAAATATCAAAGTAAAAGAGTAGATGCAGAAATGTTTGGGGGTTTGGGTTGTTTTGGTTTGGTTTTTTGGGTTTTTTTTGGTTTTTTTTTTTAGTTTTCTCAGAAAAATATGTCTATCTACAGATTTATAGCAAGATGTCATCAGCGCAAAGATTTCTCAATAGTTCTATTTTATCCAATTATAAGTTAGAGTAGGCAGTGACCTTGGTGTTAATAAAATGTTCTGCTTATGGATATATGATACATAGAGGGAAGAAAAAAAAGAACCAGGAGCTAAGGACACTTTATTACTTAAAAAAAGTAGCTCAAGGTTAGTACTACAACAGCATTTCTGACTTCACTCTCTGAAAGCCCATAGAAAGCAAAAGCATAAAAAATGGCATACAGGAAACTGAGCTTGGTGAACAAATTGCTAGCAAATAGGCCTTTGGTAAGAACCTTTTTACATAACAAACTGGCCTGGAATTTTCTAACAAAATGTTGGGGGAGTTACCCTCATGGAATACCAATTAATAGAACCTGAAAACATATACAGTTAGTTTAAAGAAATCTACAACTATAAACATTTGTTTTTTGACAAGCTATCGTATTTCGACATCTGCACAAATAAAAGATGTTTTCCAGCTCAGAAAACTTTTTATTCAGAAGTAAAGATTTTTTTACATTTAAAATTAATTACGTGTAAAAAGTTTTAATACAAGAAAAAAAAAAAGAAGAAATTTCTAAAGAAAAGCAAAATTTTCCAGTGGCATTAATCAAGGTTTGGGATTTGCGTATCATTCGCCATTTCAACATCTTGTGTAAAATACTGCCCCAAAATGAGAATATCTTTCTTCACTTGTCTCACTTTTTCAGTCACCTGGGAGTTTTACACTGCCAGGTGTTACAAGCTCTTTTGTCCTCTGGGTCGGCAGCAATG
>VWYK01025744.1:0-13584 GCA_013399775.1 Semnornis frantzii | reverse complement strand
AACAATTAAAAAATAAGAAGGAAGAAAATTAACTGTAAAATATTGTCTTAACTTTGTATGCATGGTTAGTGAGGTTTACATTTTCCAAAATAAAACTTGTAACTATGAAATATTTGGTTTATTTTCTCTATGTAGTTGTTAAAATGCATCCATTGTTAATATTTCTGCTGCTCATTTCAGGCTTGATATCTTGTTTGGTAATATTTTGTTTACATTTCACTAAGTGGATTTGGGTTTTGTTTGTTTTTTGTTTTTGTTTTTTGATTATCAAGAAAGTTTCTGTGATGTTTGTTTTGAATTATCTGCTTGAACTAAAATTTTATAGATGCGTAGTGAAATTCCTTTCTCCAAGCTTGTATATGCTATGGGGTTTTTTTACAAGATGGTTATGGCATTAATATGTATGACTTACAGCTCAGTAAACCATCCTTTCTTTCAAAGCCCAATGCTTTGCAAATTTCTGATACCATCTCCACAAGTGGTGATGTCCTATCAAAATATTAAGTTAATCTCACAGCACCCTGAATGTTCTTTCCTATTTTTGAAGATGAGGGAACTGAAACACAAGAGATTTGAGTGACTTTCTCAAAGTCACAAGGCAATGGCAGATAAATGCCTTTATTCTCCTTTGAAAGTAACACCACAGACCCAGGAAAAGTTTTGTGCCCTCTAATGAATATCATTGTACAAGAACATTGTAATTGATTGCAAAAATAATGTAAAGCAGTAGACTGCTGTTGAAAGCTGAAAGCTGAACTACCCCCTACTAAGCTGAGGGCAGTAGTGGGAATCATTTTAAAATTAGTACATTTTCTTGTACAGGGGTCATGAAAAAAATGCTCAGAGCAGATAGTTTAGAGAGCCATTATCTTTAATAGCAGGTTTACCCCTGTGTTCACTGAAGTCTTGAACCCTCAGTGCTGTTCATTTTCTCTGACCTGGGACCAGTTATCTTGTACATCTGCATGTGGCTACAATCAGCTGCTGTTTTGTAACTCACACAGTAGAACCAGCTAACTCACTGAAATGCTAAAGCACTATTTAAGGGCTTGTTATCTGAGAATAGCGTTCTCTCTGCTCGTGCAGTGTGTAGCCCTGATTGCTTACTAGCAAACCCTCCCTGGAACAGAAGACAAAATGCTTCTGCCCAGCAGAAAACCACAAGATTGTTACATTCGCTTCAACTAACATGAGCATGATGTGGTCTCCTGCTGCTTATTCTGGATGTCTGTGTTACAACTTAGAAATCCCAGGCAGAAGACTCTGAAACGTTCAGGTTGAGAGAATCCTCAGGCAAAAAAACCTGCTAAATCACCTAATACCCAAGTTGAAGTTCCCTTGCAGTATCAGTCTGCCTGTTGGAACTTCTTCTATTTTAGATAGAGCTAACATCTACCCTTGGCACTCTCCCTTAATGCTTTCTCAGAGGTGTTCCCCTCACCCACAATTTTTGCCCCAAAACAGACAGGCTAGGCAACTGCTTTAGCAGTCCAGATGCTTTTTGCTAGCTTGTTCCTATGGAAAAGGTGTGACATGTCCAACCTGTGCTGCTACCCAGTTTTTATTGCCACTCTGAATTCACTGTTTGTACTAGTGGGGATGGTGGCGAAGGGTCTTTCTTCACTGATGCTGGAGAAAGCTGATACAGACTCTTGCTCCTCTTTTCTTTGAAGGAATGAATCTGAAGTTTCTTGAAAACAGAGGTTGTACAACACTTCTCCTACATGAATGATCCCCCTCAAGTTTGCTAACCGAAGAGCAATCAAAGATTGTTTTTTAAACATACTAAAAGAATGGAGAAACAAATCCTTCTGAAAGGATATGCCTTTTCAGTTTAAGTATGGCGTTATCGTCTTGGTACTGTAATCTTAGGCACCTCCCCACCCAGATACCCACACTCTGAAATGTGTATGTTAACGCATTCTCATCTGCGAAAGAAACTTCTCTCGGATTGCAAAATGTATGGGTTTCTGTTCTGCCTGTGGCTCAGCAATTGCCAGAAATGTCCATAGACTTGGCCGTAATCCATCAGTCCAGGAAAGAATTGATAACATTGATAGAATTAGTGTGGGTTTTTTCTGTTTACATTTACCTATGCATCATTTCAGGCTTCAGAGTAGTCCACCTTAAGGTTCACTGCCCCAGCTTTTTAAGAAACTGCACCCATGGGCACACTTTGCTAGCTGACTGCAAGAGGGTAATGTGACATAAATATACGTAAACAGTCAACAGAAACAGAAAGAAAAGAAAGAGAAGATGGAGATTTAAAAAAAAGAGATGAGGATCATGAGCTGAGCTGAGTGTTTCTAGCAGCTGACTAGAAGGACACATATGACAACAGAATATGTGTGGGGCTTCCTTAGAGAATTTTTAGAGCAAGCAAGCTCAGCAGCATCTCCAGAGATCACCAGAGACCATATCACCTTTTCTAAGATCAGGGAGCTAAGTCAAAACAGTATTTCAAGCAGGCAAGTGCACGTGTCTAGCTAGCTACAAGGCATTGCTGGCATGGCCAGGAGTATAAAGAGAGAGGGAAGCATTATTTTAATGGATTTCTCAAACCATACACTGGGCACGGGAGTCTGGGTGCATAGACATCAAGCAGCAAGAGGGACGCATGAATGAATGCTGACTTTGGGAGGCAGATTTGCGCTTGGGCCAACTCAGAACGAGATTACTCTAAATGAGTCTGGAGGGAAAAAATAAAATAAACAAGTGAAGAAAAGAGACCTGAGAAAACTTGAGCGGGATTTTAGGCAAGAACAGACCCCAAAGGTCTGCAAACAAAACCTACACACTAAGCTTAGTAAAAAGTCTACCTCAACAGAAGAAAACAGCCCTAGAGTGCAACTGCTTCCTTGTCATAATTGTAAACAAAGGATCAACCTCTCCTGCCTGGTTGGCACTGGCAGGGGATAGATTTAATCTTTGGCTCCTAGTGGCTAGAACAAACGATCAGTAGGAAACGAGGTGTTGGCATCAAGGGCTGGGCTAAGAGAGGCTCTGAGAGGCTGTTGTTGGCGGGGCCCTGCTGAGCTGATGTCTCTTCTCTGCCTCACTGGATAAATGTGCCTGCCTGAGCACACTGCAGCACATCTGAGCCTGCTGAACTTGTACATGTAAGGTGCACTTCAAAAGATCCCAAAGGCTTTAGCTGCCTGAGCTGGCCTGCTCAGAGATAGCCTAAGTGTTCTTCCCAAGGCCTAGTCAGTACAACTTGGACATCTCACAGGGACAAGGTACAATATGCCAAGTGGGTGGATGAGACATGAAAAAAGGCCCAGTTGAAGGACAAGAAAGATGGTGCTCTTAGAGAATTTCAGGTATATGGCAGTGTAGTAAGAGAAATTAAATTAAAAAATGTAGGAAACAGAGGTGAAAGGTACAATAAATGGGGAAAGTAAAGAGAGGAAGATAAGCAGAGGAAAATGAGAAAGCAGTACAGGGTAGGGCAATTTTATGTAATTTTCTAGAGAGAAAAAGGAAGGACTAAGGTGCAAAAATCCAAAAGGGGTTCTAGAGGAAAGGGTAAGATAGCTCATGTGGTAGCATTTCCAAAAGATTAGAAGGTAAGGCATGTCAGTGCATAATAAACAGAACTGTGTGTCTTTAAAAGACCAATGTTTGTGCTTTCCCATGCTTTCCTATTGTGGAAATAACTTTCTGAGTCACTTCTCTGATCCTGGAGACAAACTGAACAGACACAAAACATTACAAAACACAATAGCAACGGGAAGAGAGAAATTCCTCCCTCCTCCTTCTACCACACACACATTTTACATCAGCAATCTGAATGCAGTCAATGCCTCAGATGGGAGAGAAACAAGGTGCAGACCAACAACATAATTTGGAACACAATTTTTGAATCAAGTTCTGCTTCTCCCCTAGCTGAAAAGCTGAAACATGAAAACTACACTTGCCCAGTCTGTTCCTTTTAAATACATTATCCACTCTTTTTAGTTAAAAGTCTTACCTTCCAGATTGTGCACAGACAGTGAACTGCAAGAAGAATTTACTAGCTTTTTACACTTCAAAGCTTTGCACTTCAAAGACAGTGCAATTTTTTCTCTCAAATCTCATGCGCCACTCTCTGGTCAGGGAAAAAAAAAAAAAGGGTCAGTTTGGAATTCTGTCAAAATGCTGTGTTCAGAAGCTCACATACATGTAAAATCAACATCACAATTATGATCTTCTCAGAGGGAAGTAATGAGATGGGCACTCCCACAAGTGGCTGGCTCCAAACCCAGGCTGTAGCAAGACTTCCTACACCTAAACGCAGAATCACCACTGATCAAGAACTGAGTCCATTTTCTTTGCTTTTACCTTTAGCCTCCATTGCTGTGCTGACAACTATCTTGAGGCTTTGACATTACAGACAAGAAGGCCCCGTGAAGTTGCCAGGCTTCACAGGTGTGGTTTACCATGCAACCTTTGTTGGCTTTAGAAGCTATAAAACAAATCCCAAGCTTTCCCACTCTGGGGCTGCTGTACAAGCTGCCATTTGCAACCCACTGGGAATAGGATTTGCAGCAAGACTAGAATAGGACTTGACAGGAAGAAGGAAGAAGAGAATTTTGTCAGGATTACCAGTCCTTCCTCCTCTGCCAGCCCTGCCCCCAGCTCACAGGGCTGGGGAGACATCCATGATACCAAGCAGTAGGTGTGGGCTGGCTGCAGAAGGTTGAGAAGGTTGGCAGATCCCTCAAAAGAAATGGCCTGCTTCCATGTTCTTCCCTGTGAGAGTGGAGTCACTTCCACGGGCTGAGGGTTTTAAAGCAGCCATAGAACTCCCCAGCTTTTGCAACTTCCCCTGAAGACAGGCTAAGGTATGGTTTCCCCTTAACATGCCCTCACAAGCAGCTGTACTGAAGAACCTGAGTGAGCAAACAAGAGGCCAGATCAGGAAACAGAAACTTTGTGGAGGGTGGGACTGCACAAACAAGGCTGGCTGAATAAATCACTCCTAGCTGTTGCCTTCCCTCTGAGAAACCTTCTATTAAGGCTCCACTGGATATTTTTGGACTCCACCTGTCTATTTTTAGGAGGGATAATTAATGCCAAAGGAAATAAGGAGGGGAAAAAAAATAATCAAGCTTTAATTCCAAGAATGGAAAAGTTGGTATTCTCCACAAAATCACTATGATTAAGTAGGACTAAAAAGGAAGGGTTACATTTCAGGAGTAAAAATATGCTATGAGTTGCTGTAAAAATTGTATGTTACATGGTGTTTGGTAAGAGAGGGAAAGCATTTCAAAAAGACAGTGCTTCAGCAATTAACTGTTACTGAACAGGAGCGAAGGCTCAGCTGAAGGTCCAGCTCTAAAATACAGCTGTACGAGCTGTGTTTTTGTGTAGCTCTCAGCCGTGCTCCGGCTGCCAGCTTCTCTGCGTGTTGTGATCTGACTTTGGGAGGGGCTGACTGGGACTTTGAGAACAACTGACACAGGCTCTGCCCAGTTCTGTGCACGAAGCTATGCAGTAAGAGAAAAATCACAGCCAAATTACACAGCACCCTCGTGAGGTCCTTTAAAATAATCTGCCTGAAGTACAAGGTTATTACAAGGCTAGAAAGAAAAACCCCACCCTCTTGGATACAGTAGCTGAAACGCAACAGAAAAAAAGTGGGCAATGCTTTAAAAATCCTGCTATTCTTTTACTGACAGCAATAGTTTAGATTCACATCCCACAGTCTTTGATCAGTGTTAATGTTATCAGCTCCTGTAGAAGAAAAAAACCTTTTCTTAATCATCTGTTTGTGTGTTCACATCCAATTTCACATCAGACAGTAACTGCTTCAGAGCAGAGCCTCCTTGCTTGCCTGTTCAGCATCTTCTGCACAGAACCTTGTGGTCAACACAGACATGAAGGACATCTTTGCCCTCCTCCAAGGTCAAACACTGCGGCTCCCTAACTATCCAACCACAACCTGCATTCCCCATTAGAAACACTGGAACAGGTTGCCCAGGGAGGTTGTAGATGCTCCCTCCTTGAAGGTGTTCAAGGTTATGTTAGATGAGGCCTTGAATGACCTGTTCTAGTGGGAGGCATCCCTGCCTATGGCAGGGGGTTGGAACTAAATGATCTTGAAGGTCCCTTCCAACCTAAATCATTCTATGATTCTAAATGTTCATCCTATAAGAGTCACCTCATCTTAGGCTGAGCCCAACTTGCAACTTCCTGACACCACAGGAAACATGTGTGAAATGCCTCATGGCAGTGGAACAGCAGTGAGCAGCAGTCAGTATCTAAAGCAGCCTTTCTTTAGGTGCCTCTAAAGAGAGTTGCCTCAGCTCTGTACCAATGAGCTTACTTGCTGCTCCTACCTATCATATATAGGCAAGGTCTTACATAGACAGCTTTTGTTGGTCTAGTTATGGCAAATATACTGACATACTTGCTAATTAGAATGTGTTAATAATTGGGTGCTATACTAGCCACTCCCATATGCTCCACCTCCTTCCTATTCACTTGAAGTCAATGACCAGGGTCTTTATTATTACTGGCAGACAACATCTAATGTGTGGTACTTTACATTTTAACAAAAATATACCACAGCTTACATACTGGGCAGTCTTGCATAAGAGGTATGGATGCTTGGGTCTGCTTTGCTTTCGTTCCAGTCATTCCAACAGTTTTCTGCCTTTCTAGGCATCCCAAAGGTGATATGCTGTAAAGCGAAGAAAGCAAATTCAGAATTATTCTGCACAGCACTAAGACTAAGCACTAAGCTATTCTCTTCTGATGGTTGTGTGACTTTTTTGATGGAATAGAGTGACTGTTTCAGTGCAGACAGACAGTATTTTCATCTTGCAAGTGTAAAGTGAGTCACAATAGAGGGAAGTCAGTAACTTCTTCCTCCCCAGCAGTTCAGGTAACTTCCTTAGCTTTGCATCATCAACCAGATTTCTCTTGGTTCTTACGCCGCATATAGCCAGACATTTGGACGAATGCGATGGTCACGGTAATAATAATAGCAGGCTTGTTTATTTTTCATCTTAGATTCACAGCAGTTGCTGAGTTTAAATTAGCTGTTAAAGCAGTTTGTAAACTACGACTGTAACCTTATGAAGTCTTCTTTCTCTTTAAAGTCTCCATCATCCCTCCTAAGAGACATGCAGCTGGCATGTCAGCCACAGATTCTCTTCTGTTTTAGGATCCTTACACCCCTCTGAGCTCTCCACTCTACCTGCTTTTCTGTCTGGCCTGCTTTTTTGTCGTTTTCAGATGTGGGCTATTTCCTCTCTTTTTATTAAGAAAGCAAATTTTCTCTATATTCCATTAAAAACAAACATCTAGCACCAATTTTCTGTGCAGTGTGATACCAACACAGCTTCCTCAGTCCTCACAGCAAGAGTTCAGTAGATGCTTAACTGGTAACAGTTGTCCAGGGGCAACTACAGTGCAGGTTAGTGCAGTGAGGAAGCCATCAGAGAAGGAGCTTCAGCCCAGAGATGTTTGGCAGGGTGACTCAAAAGGAAGCCATTATTTACTAACACTAGTTTTGCTCTTTAAAACTTCGTAAGAGAGATCAGCAGCCAGCAGTATAAACTAAAAAGCTATTTTCCACATTTCTGGATTGTAATAATCATTGTTCTGAGCACACAGTGGAAAGGAAACAAATCTCCAGAACAAGCTGATGGCATCTGAATGTTCAGATTTTGGACAGGATACCAATCAGGGAGGCCAACCAATGCAAGGTTTCCACAAGTAAAGCCTTATGTTGCTTTAATGTCTTTCCTCCAGGCAAGTCTTACAATGCTTCTTGATTGTAAATTCCAGCTGTGAAAGCTGCATTTTCTTAAAGCCCTCCTGGAGTTGATGAAGATCTACCTAGTAAGATTTGGGAATCTGATCATAATGAACAAATTGTCTGATTGTTGCCTTTAAGGCAATACAAAAACATTATGAAAGAACGATTTCATGTACCAATGCAATAAAACAATTTCAGTACAAATCAGTCAGACAGTATCTGAGAACGACACACTTAGAAACTAATGTCAGTAAAGAAAACTCTTCAGCAAATGCAGAGATTCAAGCAAGTCCATGACCTCCACTGAGGTGGCTATGCCTAGTTTCTCCTCTGTACAGTATGTTTGCACAAGATATCTAGGAAATCCTAGGTAGGTTGGTATTTTTGATGGAAACCTTTGAGAGCTCCAGAATGGGCAGACACGTTCGCAGACTTTTTAATCTCCTCCTCGAACTATTTTACTATCTGATCCATCAATTCAAAGTCAAGAAGGTGCTAAACAGCAACTATTGAAGGTAAATGTGCACTATGAATGGAGGCACAATAGCAAAATGGTTAATGTGGACCTTGAATCAGGAATGGAAGATGGGTGAAATAAAAAAGTCACTGTTACAAAAAAATGGCCTTTTCAAACCTTTTTAGATTGTTTGAAAAGATTGTAAGTGTAAATGATAAATAATCATCAATCTACTGACTATTAGACACCAGGGGAAAGTGCTTAAAAGAATTATTAGCAACATTAGATTAAATGATTGCACATTAACTCAGAGTAATCTGTACTGCTTAGTGAACTGTGTACAAATCAACCAAGAGCATTTGATAAAGTCAGAATTCTCAGACATTTAGGGAAAACTTGGGCACTGAGGGAAAAAATTCAACAACTTGTCTGTACTCACCAGATGGAAGATTCTAGCTCAGGAAGCTCTGAAAAACACTAGCTCAAAGAGCAGTTGGATGAGATTTCCTTGTACATCATAGGCCCAGAAAGACTAAAGACATCTTTGTGAATACAGTCAGAAAAACAAATTTGTATTGAAACACAGATGCATTCTTATACAGAACCTCGTATAGAATTCTTACATAGAATCTCATGTAGAGTTCTTAGATAGAACCGGGGACTAATTTGGAAGAGAGGCTGTCCAACACAGTCTGCAGTAGAGTGCTCAATTAGTTCTTGTTGGAGTTAGAGTGTCTTTCACAGAAAGCTTTCAGTCTAATTTAAATAGATCAAAAGGCATATCAAAAGGCTGGAGGAGACTTGAAGCATGGGCATTCTAGGAACTGGAATACACCTTTGCAGCAGCCTTGGAAAGCTTAGCCTGACACAGCAAAGGTAGCACCATCTGAGGCTGCAAGCAATTCAAAGGCGTCTCCTCCATCAGATAGGAGTACAATGAAATCCAAAGGCTGCTGTTAGGCAAATTCAGGTTAGAAACAAATTTCTTTAGAAAAAAATTTGCTAGCTAACTGGAACAACTTACCATGTGTTCACATGACTTCTTCAGCACTCAGGATTTCTCTAAAGAAACACTCTATTTAAAAAAAATGGTTGTTTGACAACTCTCCTGTCTGCTGCCCGATTACACGTAGGCACAGATTTCCTGAGGGTGGGAACAGCACACCTGTGGGTGGGAGGGCAGTCACAGCCCAGCCTCTACCTCGGCAGCACAGTGGCAAGGCAGCACGGAGGG
This sequence comes from Semnornis frantzii, assembly GCA_013399775.1. NCBI lineage: Eukaryota > Metazoa > Chordata > Aves > Piciformes > Ramphastidae > Semnornis > Semnornis frantzii. Next base: position 4,143 of record VWYK01025744.1, on the reverse strand, counting down.
GCCTTGTGCCTTTGGAGCTTAGCAATCAGGAATACACTGTAGAAATGAAAGCTGAACAGCCCTGGCAGTGCTTGAGTTTTGCCTTTTGCCTCAGATTGTTGGAGTTACCCAATTTATACAAATTCATCTCGAAATCAAACTGAGTGAACTTGGTGGCAGCAGAACAAAGGCTTGAGATGAGCCAATTAACCCCCACCATGGTTTGTGGCAAGCCTCTTGCCCTCTGCTTCTTTGCTAGGCTTTGGTGTTTCTTAGCATTATGCTGAGGAGAGCACACGAAAAGCACAAAGAGGAATTCAAGCAAATGGATACTTTAGAAATAAGTTAATTTTATTGAATAGGCATTATAGCTTCTCTCAGTTTCAAATAATGGAGAAGTCAATTCACACAGATTACAGAGCTATCAGTTACTTTGAGTAATCTTTCATAAAAGAAAGAAATTAAATACAGTTCTGCTATAAAAAGTGCAACATTATAACTGGAAGTTTTTCAAAACAAAAGCAAATTTTACTACCTATTGCAAAAATTGGTTTAGTGCTTTAATAATTTACAAAGTAACGATCCGACTGCTAAAAACAGCTCTTACACATCATCTTTGTCAAAGTATGGATCAGATTAAAAATGACGTTTAAATTGAATCTGAATGAAAACTGCATGTAGAAAAGGTTCTCAGGAACTCACACTTTTCACAATAACAAAAAAAAGATTCATTATCCTTTAAGGTTAATTAATGCTCCTGTTTCTTTTGAGCAATGGATTTAAACATGATACAGCAGTCAGCTTAAAAATGGTCAACCAGTTTATATGCAGATGAAAGTGACAGGAATCAACCGCATCTTCAAACTACAAACAGCGAAGGGAATGGGAAAAAAGTAAAATTCACTCCTTTCAGATGAGGTAAACATTTTGCACGAAAATGGTCACAGAGAAACCTGAAAAGTCATTTCAGCTTTAAATAAATTTTTGATATATCTATTATACTGTTTCTTGAAATCCTAACTCAATCTTCGCTAAAATAGTATACATTTATGGAATACAGCAAGAAATTCAAACCCAGACTTTGAAGAATGAGAAGGGTGGTATGACTACCAAGATGAATCTTTAGCCAACAGAAGTGGGACTTGCTGTATTCCTTATTAACATTCACTTAAGCCCTGGTGAAAGCCCACTGCTGCCTTTCTTTGAAATATGGACTTCAAGTACAAGTACATTTGTTGTATATTTCTATGGTTTTAACAATGTTGAGTTTGCTAGGTTAGTAGTTGCAGCATCTGTCCTCATTTTTCAGACTTTATGTAAGTTCACATACAGCTGAACAGAGACCCTCAGTTAACGTGTAAATTAAATTCTATAAACTCTGTTGTTTAATTCTTGTTTGGTGAGACAAGCCACTTTATATGCAAACTGAACTGAGAAAGCCCAACCTTCTTTATTGGAAATTCTACCACAGGCTTTAAGGATAAAGAGCTTTAGAATTTGTCTAAGAAAGTAGAAGATGAAAGGACAAATGTTAGGAACAGCAGAAAAGATGTACAAACAATTTGAGGGCAGCATATTATGTGCTATCAACAGTTAGGTCATGATGAATTAGCTACATATAACTTTTGTTTATAATAGTTTGGGCTGTCCTTCAAGATTTGCCTGGATCTAAGAGGCACTGGGCTTTATCAACACAGAAGTGTGTAACAAAAAAACTGAAGTATACCGATAAGCAGAAATAGAGGTAACAGCATTTCATTCAACTTTTTCCATACAAAAATGTTAGTCACAAGAACCAGTGAGAAAGTATGAGGCCTTCCAAGGAGAACAAAGTTTTTCAGCCACAAAACAGTCAACTTCAAGGCATTATGAAAGACTTGTAACACTATTTTACTTCTTGAAATCTGAAGGCAAAATAAAGATCTATCTGTATTTCAATAAGAAAACAAGAGCTCTATGTGGATTTGAAAAGTTGCTTCATAGCTGAATCATGATAAGACAGACACATTACAAGTGGAACAAGAAAGTAGCAGGCTAAGAGCAATGGGCTTGGAAGTAACTGCTCCTACCCAAGAAAGAGCACAAATATAATCTAGACCACTGGGAGAAAGTTTTACACAGAACTGTCAAGGTTGGCATGGAATACTGCGATTGGGAACTCCTAGATGCTTAGGTCCATGTGGCTAATTCCATTCATTATTTAATCTAGGCTTAAATTCTGTTTGTTCTCCTTGGCTCATGGTAAATGAACAGAGATTGGTATCATGTGCATGCAAAGCTCTGAGTGGCTCCAAGGGAAAAGCACTTTTTTGCACTGTACACACATGATGTGCATTATACAAAGACCATATTTACAGTACTCAGAACCTTAAGCAAATAAACAATTAAAATCATTGCTTACTTTCTGCTAGTATATTAAAATATAAGTGCACAGGACTTGCAAAGTTTAGAGATGAGAGCGCTTCTATCACGCCCAGATGGCTGTTTCAATTCATACCTGATTGCAAGTCCATTAAAAGGAGATGTAGGGCATTCTCCAAGCCTGAGATGCCCTGGGTTGCTGCTGTATCTCCTGCATATTTTAATCAAAAGCATGGGGAAGAGGCTTTGTGTTAATTAAGTCTGGAGGCAAATGACAACAAGGCAGTGTCCCACTTCATTGCTTCTGCAAAGCTACTGTTCAGACACTGCAGGCCACAATAAACTGTATCTGTTTTAAAGGCAAGAATGGTCAGACTTGCTCTGTTCTGGCTAGCTTGGACATGGCTCTCAGGCTCCCGACACACTGTCAGGCTTCATCAGGCGAAGTTTATGTGCCAGGGGGGTTCTAATTTTCCTATATGACAAGGAAGTTACAAGGGATTTCCCTAAAAAGGTGGTTTTTACTGCTCAGCTCGCTCAAGAAGAAAAGCATAACTCCCATGTAATTCCATTTTCAAGTTTATATTAATTTTGCATGTGAACAAAGGAAGAACAGGCTCACTAACACACAAGTTTACTCTTTAACTAATCCCCTCCCTCTTTTCTAAAAAAACAAAACAAAACAGCATTTTAGAGGAGCAAACTGAAAACAAAAGAGACAACTCACATACAGGAGTCAGGCACTGGATCATATTTTTGCAATCTTGGATGACTCTGCCTCTACAGTACAATTTGCTTTGTTTAAGGGAAGAAAAATTGCTATTTTTTCCTCTTCCTTCTTCCTCAATAGCAAACCTTGCAACAAAGTAAAAGGCTACATTAGATGCAGAGATGGATGGTCAAACATTTCTCTATTTTCTCAAAATACAGGAAGGACTACACTAGCTACCATTATCTCTTTATTTTTACTCCTTTCTCCTTTTTTTGATTAAGGTTTCCTGACACACTGATGCTTACCAAAGAGTGACAATTCTTAAAAGAACAATGCTTTTTAAGGTTAGAAATTATTCATATGACTATGCATACAGTTATGTAGACTGCAGTAGGCTGGAGTGTTTTACAGTTATGGTTAAGTGAGGAAATGGGACAGAGGCTGCATCCAGTTAAGTGACTCTCAGTCCCCAGAGAGTCATAATTTTAAGGCTGTTTGAAACATGGTGGCTTTTACCCATATCGTGTGTTCCACAGTGCAAATCAGCATCAGTCATTTCAATTCTCTTGGTACAGTACATGCATTCAGGTAATGGGAGATAAAACAGCAATCAGAACAGCATATTCACTTGAGAGGAAAACCAAACAGGACAGATACCCAAGAAAAAAAGAGGACTTCTGGACCCCCCGCCAATCAGCAGAATATACTAGTCCCCATTAAAATGCAACAGTTAAATGGACAATGGTACGGTGTTTTGATACAAGGCAAGTCTCTCCATATTCAAGCAATCTCTTTATTAATAAGCGCAGTTATTCGTTAACACATGGAAATTGGCTAAAGAGAAAATGTGAATTCCAATGACTGAAGTGTAGACTAAAGGGAAAAGCCCTGAATGTATGTTGGGGTAATGCTCACTGGATTTCCTGAAATCTAGAAAGAGTTTTTGCTCCTACGGAAACTGATGCTCAATTTGCCTTAATTATGAGGTGAAAGCTTGATACAGAGTCTTAACTAGGCATCCAGGCTTGACAATTTTCATTGCAGTACACCCCTTGGAAGCAATCCTTCAACAAACAAACCAACCCCCACAA
>VWYK01025731.1:0-12818 GCA_013399775.1 Semnornis frantzii | reverse complement strand
AGGTGAAAGCTTTGCACAGGCACTGGTGCACAAAGCTCATACTCCCTCCCTTGCCCTCTGCTCCGGCTGTAGCACTTCTCTTGCCCTTCTTTGCCCCTCCAAGGTGCTGCCCAGCATTCAGTGGAGCTCAGGGTCTCCTCCTCTGGCTCCCAGTCCCAGCAGGGACAGGCCTGCACAGCTCTGCAGGGGCATGGCTCTGCAGGGCTGCAGCAGTGGGATTCCTGTCACAGGATAGAATCATAGAACAGTTTGGGCTGGCAAAGCTCTATAAGATCAAGCAACAGCCCAGCACCACCATGGTCACCAAACCCAAGGGCCATGGCCAACTGCTCCAGGCATGGGACTCCATCACCTCCCTGGGCAGCCTCTGCCAGTCCCTGGCCACTCCTCCAGCAAAGAAATGTTTCCTCATCTCCAACCTAACTCTCCCCTGGCACAATTTCAGGACATGTCCCTACTGGCCAGGCAGCCCAGGGAGTATTCAGCCTGCAGGGATTGTCCCTCCAGGGCAGAGTCTCTGCTGGACAACTGCCTGTGTCCAGGCTCTGAGGGCCCAGACTTGTACAGGTGGGAATGCCACAGCCCCCAACCACCATGGGCTGCCTGCAGCTGCAGAGACAGAGCTGGCTGCTACATCTCCACTCTTCCAGCTCTGATCACAAGGAATGGCCTCAAGAGGCAGTGAGCTGGCTTCTGCTCCTGCTGGCCTGAGCACCTAAGTGCTGGACTTGCTGATCCCAGAGCTCTGAATGGTTGAGCTTGGTGATCTCAGAGGCCTTTTGCAACCCAAACAATTCTAAGACTCTAACTGTGCCCCCCCAGCTCAGGCAGCAGGTCAGGTCTGACCTCTGAGGAGCAGGTTGCCTTGTTCCTCAGCTGGAGCCATCCCCCTCCTGCTGACCCTAGCACCCCAAGGCTGCCCAAGCAGCCCACCCAGACTGCTAGACCTGCACCTGACCTGCAGCCTCAGCTCCTGTGCACATGGAGCCTGCTGGAGTCCCTGCACAAGCCTTCCCCTGGGATGATGACTGAATGCTGCTGACAGCAGCACTTAGCACAGCTCCTTGGCTCCCACAGGCCAGGCTAAGCTCTCAGTCACCCTGTGGGCATTGCCTCCTGGAAGGCAGCAGGGTGCTAAGGGCTACTGAAGGCAGAAAACTCCTCCAGGCTTCCTAAAACCAGGATTTGTGGCCAGATGCTGGTCATAAGTCAGGCAGCACAACAAGTGGAGAGGTTGGGATGAAAGAGAATTGTTTGAGGTTTTTCAGACAAGCTGAGGGAGTTGGAGGTGTGGAAGCCTTTGCTCCCCTGAGGGAAATGTTTCTCCTCATACTCAGCTACTCAGGGACACTTCTGGCTTTGTCACATGCAGCCAAACCTTCACGAGGAGCAGCACCCACTGCTCCCAGCAGACCTCAGCACTGTGCCAGATGCCCATCCACAACCACTCTGGACACCTGCCTCAAGTCCCTTCAAATCCTGGGGTCACTTTTGGGACCCCCACTCCAAGAAGGACATTGAGGAGCTGGAGCAGGTCCAGAGAAGGGCAACAAAGCTGGGGAAGGGTCTGGAGAACAGGACTGGGGAGCAGCAGCTGAGAGAGCTGGGGGTGTGCAGGCTGGAGAAGAGGAGGCTGAGGGCAGAGCTCATTGCTCTCTGCAGCTCCCTGAGAGGAGGCTGCAGCCAGCTGGGGGTTGGGCTCTGCTGCCTAGGCTCAGGTGAGAGAAGGAGAGGAAATGTCCTGAAATTGTGCCAGGGGAGGGTTAGGTTGGAGAGGAGGAAAAATGTCTTTGCTGGAGGAGTGGTCAGGGACTGGCAGAGGCTGCCCAGGGAGGTGGTGGAGTGCCCATGGCTGGAGGTGTTCAGGAAAGCTGTGCCCATGGCACCTGGGGACAGGGTTTGGTGGCCATGGTGGGGTTGGGTTGATGCTGGACTGGGTGACCTTGGAGGGCTTTGCCAACCCAAACACTTCTGTGATTCTGTAGTTTTGCTGAACAGATCCCAGAGGAGCATCTCTGTTCTTGGAGAGTGCTTGGCCCTGGTGCTTTAGCAGGGCAGCAAATCCAGGGAGTGCTGAAGGCAGATGAGTGACTTCTTGTTCCCCCACACTCCCTGCAGCTCCAGTGCAGGTCAGCTCTGGCAGGTACAGAGCAGGAGCAGCTCTGTGGAAGGAACAGGTAGATCTGCAACACCTACCAGGTCTCAACTGGACAAACATCAGCATGGAGCTGGAGAAAGTAGCTCCAAGAAAATTCTCTTTGTCAGGGCAAGATTTGGGTGTTCATCAGCTCCCCTCCCCAGCCTCCTGTTCCTGGGAAGGAAACCTGGGCAGGAAGGCTGGAAGCAAGTCAGAGCTACTCTGGGCAGGTTCCCAGTCAGGTTTTGAAACATCCTTGAAGCCCTTTGAGATTGTCTCAGCAGCTCCCAAGGGGCTGGGAGGTGAGGCACAGAAACCCTGCAGGGCTGTGGGAAGAAACCCCAGGCATGGCTGAGCCACAGAACCAGGGCTTGGGTGATCCAAGTGGGTGATACTTGGCACCTTGTAGCCCTCTCTCCTGAACACAGAGTAAATAGGAGTGGAAGTGTCCTTAGGTGACTCTTCCTGCAGGCCTTTGGACAACAGACCAGACCCTGTCAGTGTCTGCACCAGGGCAGGGTCAGGCTGGAGGTTAGGAAGAAGTTCTGGCACTGGGATGGACTGCCTGGGGAGGTGGTGGAGTGCCCATCCCTGGAGGTGTTTAAGAGGAGGCTGCAGGAGGCACTGAGTGCCAGGGGTGAGTTGGTGAGAAGGTGGTAGGTGCTAGGTTGGACTGGATGATCTCAGAGCTCTTTTCCAGCCTGGTTAGTTCTGTGATTCTGTGATGTAGTGAGGTCTGAGCTCAAGGGGTGCCTGTAGGAGATGCAGAGCAGAGTCAGATGGGCATGGAGACTCTAAATGCCAAGGAAAGGACAAGCCATAACCCACAGGCATGCCCAGAGGGGAAGACCTATGGCCAGAGGGAGTGTTTGTGCCACAGCAAAGGGCCTGGTGCGGTGCAGTGGGGGAGTCCCAGGAGCACACTGGGTGAGGAGTGTGGTGGTGAGACAAAGGGAAGAAGAAAAGCTGAGGGCAGCACCATCCCTGCAGTGTGGGAGGGTCAATGAGACAACCTGCAAGGGGCTCTCCCAACCTGGTACTGCCAGGAGGATGGGGCCAGGCTTTGCTCAGCAGTGCCCAGCCACAGGACAAGAGGCAGCAGGCACATAGGAGATTCCACCCAAACGTGAGGAGGAGCTTCTGCACTTTGGGGGTGGCAGAGCACTGGAGCAGGCTGCCCAGCTGCAGCCTTCCTCTCTGGAGTGGTGCAAAGCCCACCTGGATGCCATCCTGCACAGTCTGCTTGGACTCAGTGATCTCCAGAGGTCCCTTCTAGCCCCTGACATCTGTGATCCTGTGAGCTCTTGCAAGAAGCAGGAGCAGGGCATGCCAAAAGCTGAGGCTGCAGCCACCTGCTCCTCACCTCACTTCATTGCTCCTGCTTTGCCCTCCAAGTCCTGCCCTGCAGGCTGCTGCTCTTCAGGCCCTGAATGCAGGCTGGAAAACATCAGGCAGCACACCCAGCTCCCTGCCATGGGGGTGGAAGGGTCTCAACCTCTGCACTTCCAGATTATGTTGGGCTTCATTTCTCAGTCGTGGGGAGCAGGGGAAGGGGACCAGGTGACAGCTGCTCTGTAGAGCCAGCCAGTAGGGATGTCTGTGGGAAAGAAGGTGACAGGAGCAGGCAGCTGCAGGAGCAGCACTGCAGGGAGGGGAGTTGAGACTTGGTCACATCCAGACCTCCTGTCCAAGCTGGGGAGGTGGTGCTAGGGCAGGCAGGGCTGTGAGCTTAGAGGAGCTGTGAGGAGGAAACCATCCAGAGGCTTCTATGGTCCTCAGAAAGGAATCACAGAATGCCAGCTTGGAAGAAACCCCAAGGACCATCTGGTCAGGCTTTCTAGGTGCTGGTGGAGTTGGAATGAGCAGGCCCAGGGCCCTGCAAGCCTTCAGACTGCCCAGTGCAGGGCACTCCACTGCTGCCCTTGGGAGATGACTGAGGAGCAAGCTCCCCACTGCTCTGAGGACAGGGTTGATTGTGGGGATTGCCTCTGGGTTTGTGCCCAGGTTTCTCCTCACCACCTTCACCTGGGAAGCTGAGCAGTGCCCTAAGGTCGTTGAGCTGCAGCCAGCCTGAATGCAGCCTAAGGCTGATTGGCAATTGCCTCACACCTTGTAGAGCAACACTCTGGCCTCACACTGCTGGCACTGAACTTAGCTCTTTGCTTCCCTGGGACAGAAGCATTTCATGGGTCAGAGTAGAGGGGAAGGTCAGCAAGGTGCCCTGTGGCCAAGAGGGCCAATGGCATCCTGGGGTGCATCAAGAAGTGTGTCTGGCAAGTCTAGGGAGGTTCTCCTCCCCCTCAGTTCTGTCCTGGTGAGGCCAAATCTGGAGCATGGTGCCCAGCTCTGGGCTTCCCAGTTCAAGAAGGACCTCAGGGGACTGCTGGAGAGGGCACAGCAAAGGGCTGCAAAGATGCTGAGAGGCCTGAAACATCTCTGTGATGGGGAAAGGCTGAGAGAGTTGGAGCTGTTTATTCTGGAGAAGGGAAGACTGAGGGGATCTGATCAATGCTGATCAATACTTCAAGGGTGGGTGTCAGGAGGATGGGACCAGGCTTTGTTCAGTGGTGCCCAGGGACAGGACAAGGGGTAGTGGGCACAAACTGGAACATTAGAAGTTCCACCTGACCATGGGGAGGAACTTCTGTAATGTCAGGGTGCTGGAGCACTGGAGCAGGCTGCCCAGAGAGGTGCTGGAGTCTCCTCTGGAGAGATTCCAAACCCACCTGGATGTGTTCCTGTGTGACCTTCTCTTGAGGTTGGACTCAAGGATCTCCAGAGGTTACTTCCAGCCCCTACCACTCTGTGACTCTGTCACTCTGTGAATGCAGCCAGAGAGCCAAGCCCCAGGTCACTGCTCTCTGCAAGGAGAAGGGATGCAAGAGGCAACTGACCTGAAACTCTGCAGCCAAATACAGAGAGAGAGGGAGGAGTGTGGGGGGTGATGTGTCTCTGTGTGTCTGTGTGTGTGTGGTGCTTCACAGGCAGCCATGGGCAGGACATCCAAGCATGGAGGCTGAATTTCAATGGTGGCTCCCAAATTCCACCTCCAAGCATCACACACACCAACAACCATTTGCCACCTTGACTGTTGTTGGGGAGCCCTTAGCCTTGCAGTGTCCCCATGGCAAAGCAGAGCAGAGCCCAGGCAGCAAGCAGAGAGCAGCTGCAACGAAAGACCAGGCCCTGGGCTGGGAGCCTTGCTCTGAAGGACAGGAGCAAGTGGTTGTTGTGCCACCAGCACTGCCCTGCCCAAGCAGGGGGAGCAGCTGGCGTGGCCCTGAGCACCAGGTGCCCCACACACGTGGTGAGGAGACCCATCAAGGAGGACCTGGAGGCCTCTGGTGTGGGGTAGGCAGGTGACAGCAGCAGCTCTGGCAGCTCTGTGCTCTCCTGTGGCACTCAGGTGCAGCAGCCTGGTGTGGGACCCGTGGGGTCCCCGTCACAGCAGCCACCATGTGTTCCCCAGCACCTGCTCAGGGCTCCCTTTGGAGCTGCTGAGGCAAAAGGTGAAAAGCAAAAGCCAGAGCTGTGGCCCTGGCAGTGGTCCTGGCCGTGGTCAGCTGGAGCATGGCTGGGACAGAACAGGATCCAGGGCTCCTCCCTGTCCTGGCACACGCAGCCAGAGCAGACCCTAACGCTGGCAGAGAGCAACGATGTGTCCCGGCAGCCTGCTGCCTGCCCACCCCACAGCAGGGCTGGGTGGCTGCTGAGGCAGAGGAAGGGACAGGAGGTGAACGGCTGCTCCCCAGCACCTGCCCAATGTGCTGGAAGCCCCCAGGCTGCAGGCAGAGCGGCAGCGATGTGCCCCCGGAGCCAGGCTCCTCTGCCTGCCCAGGCAGCCGCAGCCCACCTCTGACGGGGCCCTGGGGGGCAGCAGCTCAGCGCTTGCCCATCCTCTCCACCCGGCATGACCTCACTGCTTCCCATCTTTCTGTCCCCTCCTTCCCCATCCCCAGCCCTGGCAGCTCCTCCGCTCATCACACAAAGGAGATCAATGGCTTGGGAAGCGAAACTCTCCGCGGCCTTGCAACCCTTTGTAATTCCCTTTTAAATCCCAGCTCTAAGAAACCAGCGAAGGGCTCCAGGCGTGGCTGGGTCGCGGCCCCCCTGGCTCCAGGCGTTTCATCTGCCCAGCCTTGCCCCACAGGAGCTGTCCTCACCACAGGCTTCCACGGCCCCACTGCCGGGCTCGTTCGTGAGGCTGCAAAGGAGCTGGAGCCTCCCCCCTGCTCCCCAGAGCTTCCAGGGGAGAAATAAAAGAGACTTCCTATCAGCTGCACCCTGGCCATGAAGGCAGGAAGAAGGAAATGGGAAATGTCTGCCCCGCAGCTCACAGGAGAATTGTTTAACCCTTCTGGGGCCAGGCAGCCTTTGGTCTTCTCCTGGAAAGCTCCCTGCCAGGTGCTGCCCTGCTCCTCCAGGGGCATTTGTCTCCATGGGCAGTTTGAAAGCTAATTCCCAGAGCAGCTGATGGCTTTGGCTCCCCCGTGGCTGTCTTGTTTGCTGTGCTGAGCTGCTCTGCACTCTGGTGCTCCTCCAGCCCTGCCATGTGCCAGCCTGAGCCCCAGGGCAGCTCACCAGAGGCAGCTCAGCTCTCTGGTCCCACCCTGCCAGGGGACTTGGCAGAGGCTTGGATGCTCAGGAGGACAGAGAAGGGAAGGGGGCAGGTGGATATTTGGAAAAGGAACCACAGCTCAGGGCCATCACCCCACGAGTTGTTGTGTTAAGAAGAGAGCTGCACAGCTCATTCCCTGCCCTGATCACCAGGCAGAGGGAAAGAGGCTTCCAGAGAAAGCAGCCTCTAAAACCGTGGCCACAAAGCATGGCCTGGAAACATTGGAGCCAGGCACTTCCCTCCTGCAATCTTCTTGAGACAGCTGCTCCCAGTTTTCTTCATCTCCTCCCAGAGCATAAGCCTGGAGTGACAGAAAAGTGTCCTGAGGGATGCAGCCCAGGCCCTGAGCCAGGTGGGTGCTGCCCAACCCAGCTCTGAGCTCTGGCTGTGGCCAAGGTGGGCAAGGATGGTGCCCATGGACTGGGCACTGGCAAGGCTGCATCTCAAATCCTGGGTTCAGTTTGGATCCCCTCACTCCAAGAACGTTGAGAGGCTGGAGCAGGTCCAGAGAAGGGCAACAGAGGTGAGGAAGGGTCTGGAGAACAGGGCTGGGGAGCAGCAGCTGAGGGAGCTGGGGGTGTGCAGGCTGGAGAAGAGGAGGCTGAGGGCAGAGCTCATTGCTCTCTGCAGCTCCCTGAGAGGAGGCTGCAGCCAGCTGGGGGTTGGGCTCTGCTCCCTGGGCTCAGGTGAGAGAAGGAGAGGAAATGTCCTGAAATTGTGCCAGGGGAGGGTTAGGTTGGAGAGGAGGAAAAATGTCTTTGCTGGAGGAGTGGTCAGGGACTGGCAGAGGCTGCCCAGGGAGGTGGTGGAGTGCCCATGCCTGGGGGTGTTCAGGAAAGCTGTGCCCATGGCACCTGGGACAGGGTCTGGTGGCCATGGTGGGGTTGGGTTGATGCTGGACTGGATGAGCTCAGAGAGCTTTGTCAGCCCAACCAATTCTGTGATTTTGCAATATTCTAAAGAAGAACAAACCCAGATAGAAAGTGAAGGTAACTCAGGTAAAGATGTCACCAGCAACTTGTTTGCCTTGGGGGATAGGTAGAGGTCATAGAATCACTCAGGTTAGAAAGGACCTCTAAACATCATCCAGTCCAACTTCCCTGCTGTGAGCAGGGACATCCTCAGCTGATCAGAGCCCCACTGAGCCTTGCCTTGAGTATCACCAAGGACAATGCCTCAGTGACCTCCCTGGGCAGCCTGTTGCAGTGTTCCAGCACCCTCGTGGTGCAGAATTTGGTGGATGAGAGAGTTGGGGCTGCTCAGTCTGCAGAAGAGAAGGCTCCAGGGAGACCTCAGAGCAGCCTTCCAGTGCCTGAAGGGGCTGCAGGAGAGCTGGGGAGGGACTTGAGACAAGGGCTGGGAGTGCCAGGATGAGGGAGAATGGCTTTGAGCTGGGAGAGGGGAGAGTGAGAGTGGAGAGGAGGAAGGAATTGTTGAGAGTGAGGGTGGAGAGAGGCTGGAACAGGCAGGCTGTGGCTGCCCCCTCTCTGGAGGTGCTCAAGGCCAGGCTGGATGAGGCCTTGAGCAAAGTGGGCTGCTGGAGGTGTCCTTGCCCACGGCAGGGGTTGGCACTGGGTGATCTTTAAGGTCCCTTCCACAGAACCATTCTATGACTCCACAGATGGTGCAGCACCATGTCAGTGAGCCTGGGATGCTTCCAGGCCAGGCTGTCAGGGTGAATCCCTGAGCAGAGGCTGCTGCCAGCCCCTGCAGAAGCCATGCACCAGCAGTGCCTGACAACCTCCCAGGGCATGGGTACAGCTCTGCTGCTTCAGAACAGCCCAGCACAGCCTGGGCTCTCCTGGAGCCTGCAGTGTGCCTCCCTGGCATGTGGCACTTCCCAAAGCACAGCACTGCCCCTGGCAGGTGAATCCCATCCCAGGTCACTTCCCCTGCACATCTCCATTTCAGGGCTGGGCACATGGCTGCAGGCAGCCCTGCTCTGGGTCCTTGCTCATGGCCCTTCCCTCCCTGCACTGCTCACAGGCATTGCTGCATCTCCCCAGGTGCTGCAGGGGAAGGGCACACAGCACACAGCACAGACAGAGGGCACCCACGGGTGCAGCTCCTGTGCCTGCTGCAGGCTAATCAGACAGCTCTGCCCAGCTCAGGCTCAGCCACAAGCCACCACCTTGGCACAAGGCACCTGGGTAAAGCTGGCATTGGGCAAGAGTCAACCTCCATGGCCACAGTGCCCTCCTTGGGGCACCAATTAAATCATTTCCAGTGATTGGTTTGGCCACAGCAGCACTGATGACCTTTACTGGCAGCTTGAGGAGGTGCCAGCCCAGGGCAGCTGGAAGTGCCAACCCAGGACAGGTGGCAGTGCCAGCCCAGGACAGGTGTGAATGCCAGCCCAGGACAGCTGGAAGTGCCAACCCAGGGCAGGTGGCAGTGCCAGCCCAGGACAGGTGGCAGTGCCAGCCCAGGGCAGCTGGAAGTGCCAGGCCAGGACAGGTGGAAGTGCCAGCCCAGGGCAGGTGGCAGTGCCAGCCCAGGGCAGGTGGCAGTGCCAGCCCAGGACAGGTGGCAGTGCCACCCCTGGGCAGGTGGCAGTGCCAGCCCAGGACAGGTGTCAGTGCCACCCCAGGACAGGTGGCAGTGCCAGCCCAGGGCAGGTGGCAGTGCCACCCCAGGGCAGGTGGCAGTGCCAGCCCAGGACAGGTGTCAGTGCCACCCCAGGGCAGGTGGCAGTGCCAGCCCAGGGCAGGTGGCAGTGCCACCCCAGGGCAGGTGGCAGTGCCAGCCCAGGCACAGCTGCACCCAGGACTGCCCAGGACACTGCAGGAGCTCCTCCAGCTCCCCTGGGTCTGAGGCTGGCAGCCAGGGTCCCACCTGCAGCTTCTAATCCTGCTGCAGCTGCAGGTTCCTCAGCTGCACTCCTGTGGTGCTTTGTGGCTCCAGGAAGAATTTAGAGCTCTGTATAATTCTTTGTTGGCTTCCTGTGTGGAACCACTAATAGCCCCCAACAGGCAGAAAATTGACCTGAGACTCTTTCCCCTCCTGCTCTCCTTTTGGCCTGACTGAAGATATGAATAGTTGCAGGCTGAGTGCTGTCAGCTTCCCATCACCCTGGCAGTTAAACCCCAAAATAACTCTGCCTTTGATCCTCAGCTTTGCTTTTCTTTCTAAACAAACAGCAGGGCTGCTGAAGCTCTTCCAAACACGAAGCTGCCTCTGGAAACAACAGCCCTGCACAGGCAGCAGTTCATTGTGCCTTGCCCCAGGTGACCTCTGCAAGGTCTACAACCAGAGCAAGGCTCCATGCAGTCCCTCTCTGTGGGGCCTGGAGCTGGCAGCCTGCAGCCCAGCTCAGCAGAGTGGTTTTTAGTAGTCACAGCACTCAGAAGCCCTCAGCTGGTTCCTTGTGCTTCCCAAAGGCCCTGCTGATGGGCAGAGTTCCCTCCCTTACCCCATGCCCATTCTTAGCTTAGGAGCTCTCCTCGTGGATCTCCACAGCAATGCTGCATTGCTGCCCCTCCACCAGGGGATGCTGGCATTGGGTCTGCCCTCCAGTGCCTAACAAAGCAGCAGCCCAGAGTCAGGAGACCTCATGCAAAGCCTTGGGGTGTCCCCTGCAGCTGGGACCTCACCAGTGACAGATGAGGGCTCCTTGGGCCAGCCCCGTGGCCAGCCCAGCCCCGTGACCAGCCCAGCCCACGTTCCACAGCAGTGGGGGTGATGTCACCTTTGGCTCTCTGCAGCTTTCCCTACAGCATCCCAAAGCTGGAAGCAGGAGGAAAGTGTCAGTGGTGTGGACTGGGAGCAGCAAAGCACTGCTCAAGCAGCTCAGATAAGGCAAGGCAAGGAGGAGGACACTTGGAGGTGCTTCCTGTGTCACCTCCACTTTCTGTGTCCCCCCAGCCCTGGGAAGGCTTTGGAAATGCAGTCCAGGGACCTGTTCAGTGGAGGAAACTGTGCTGCAGATGAAGTCAAAACACAAAACTCTCCCAGACTCACTGAGCTCAAACTCCTTCCCCTCTGCCTTGTGACCCAATGTCAGGAAAGAAGCTCCAGAGTCTCCCCAGTGGGCACAGCCTGGGCCAAGCTCATCCCAGGCAGAGCAAAGCCTGGGGTGGCTGCAGCCCTGCTGAGCACAGGCAGCTCTGAAAGGCCACAGGGCTGAGTGCCACTGAAGGAGCACTTCAGCACTGCCACCAACAGTCTCCCCCAGCTGAAGGTCAGAGAACTTTTCTGGATCCTGTGTCAAGTTCTTGGAAGGAAGGGGAAGGGAGAAGGCAGAAGGGAGAGGGAAACCACCCTTTTGTCTGGTCTTTGGGGAGAGCTGACCCCTGCAGCAAGGAGGTGACCTGGGGACCATCTCAAGCACTGGCTTCTCCCAGCCTTCTCCAGCCAGATGAACCCCCCTGGAATCAGCAGGGCTTGGCACAGGGCAGGGCTTGGCACAGGGCAATGCAAGTGGCACAGGGCCCCAGCACAGCCAGCAGCAAGCATCACTCAGGGCAGCTGCTGCTGAGCAGCAGAGGGTTTCAGAGAACCACAGAGGGTCAGGGGTTGGAAGGAACCTTGAAAGCTCATCCAGACCAACCCCCCTGCCAGAGCAGGAGCACCCAGGGCAGGCCACACAGGAACACATCCAAGTGGGACTTGACTATCTCCAGGGGAGGAGACTCCACAACCCCCCTGGGCAGCCTGCTCCAGGCTCTGTCACCCTCACAGGGAAGAAATTGCTCCTCATGTTTCCATGGAACTTCCACCATTGCCCTTGTCCTGGCATTGGGCATCACCCAGCAGAGCCTGGCACTCCTCTTGGCACTCACCCTGCACATCTTTATCAACAGGAAGAAGGGCAGCCCTCAGGCTCCTCTGCTCCAAGCTAAGGAGGCTCAGCTCCCTCAGTCTCCGAGTTTGCTCTCCAGCAGGGAGAGGTTGACCTCTGCAGACACCAGGAGCAGCCCCAGCAGCACAGGCAGTGTCTGCCCTGAGCAGAGTGTGGCTCTGGCAGCCAGGCTGCAGCAGCACAGCTACACCTGGGTGCATTTCCACTTCCCCAGCAGTGCTGCACTCGGATGTGCTGTACCCAGAGGCAGCTGCTGAACACAGCCCTCTTTGTACCTGCCAGGAGAAGGGGGAGGGAGGCAGGAGGTGCTGCCAGGGCTGGTCCTGTAGGAACCTGCACACACATGGAGGTACAAACAAAGCCTTCATCAGCTGATGAAAGAGCAGCCTGGAAGAGACCCAGGCTGGAAAGGAAATTCATCTTCAGTGCAAGACAGGAGCAAACATTGCAGCACATGGAGTTATTCCTTGGAAATAGTGCTGGGTACAGATCCTGGGAGGGAAGCACCAGAGAGCCAAGGCTGCTCTCCAACTGCCAGCTGCTCATTGGGTACTCCTGGGGGGAATCACAGCCCTGCTCCACTGCAGAGCTTCCCCCAGCACTGGGGATGTGGTGGGGTTGGGCTGAGTGTCATCTGGGCACGGGGCTCACAGTGCCAATGGGACCCATCCCTTGGCACCACACAGGCTTCTCCTAGCCCCTCAGTCTGTGGCACAAGGCAGGGAAGCAGACCCCAAGCCTGTGTGAGCTCTGCAGCTTGCTGCACTGCTGTGACTCTGGCTGTGACCTTGGGAGGTCACTGCAGGGTGAGACTCCTGAAGGCACTGAGCACCTTAGGTGCAGGCAGAGATTTGGGGCTGCCAGGCAGCCTGGGCTGCTCACACCCTGATTCCAGTCAGTGCAGGGAGCTGAGGGTGCTGAGGTCTGCCTGGTGCTCTGCAGGGAGCTGAGGGTGCTGAGGTCTGCCTGGTGCTTTGCAGGGAGCTGAGGGTGCTGAGGTCTGCCTGGTGCTCTGCAGGGAGCTGAGGGTGCTGAGGTCTGTCTGGTGCTTTGCAGGGAGCTGAGGGTGCTGAGGTCTGCCTGGTGCTCTGCAGGGAGCTGAGGCTGCTGAGGTCTGCCTGGTGCTTTCCAGGTGCCCAGCAGTGTCCTGTCTGCACTTCCACCACTCAAAGGAGCTCTCTTTGGAGATCCACCTCAGTGCTTCCCTGTACAGGGATGTGCACTGCTGAGGTCCTGCCCCCTGTGTGGTGTGGGGCCCTGCC
>VWYK01025726.1:0-12441 GCA_013399775.1 Semnornis frantzii | reverse complement strand
AAAATTACTCACTTATTCAGTTTTAAGAGCATAAATAAAACTAATCCAGCTATGAGCCATGCAGCAGACAGATCATATATGAAAATAGGCTATTAATTAACCTAAACCATGTTTTGCATTTAGAGAACACTTTTTCTCCCTAGATAATTTGGGCAAGTGTTTTGCCTGTATTCAATTCTCCCACTTCATACCAAACCATGAAAATTTCATCCTGAAGCGAATTTGGTCTAGAGTCCACAGAGTATGATGCATCATATCTAGTATTCATAGTATCATATAGTTCCAAGAAAAAAAATAAAATAGAATCACTTCCTATTGCTCAATGAACCTAAGATATGTATGAACAAAAAGAAGGCTGGCAGTAAGTGTAAGGGTTTCATCCAGAGATCGTTTTAATTTCAATTTGCTTTAATAGAACTTGGATGTATTTTCTCTGGGAAGGCATACATGACACAAGCATGAAACTTTTCAATAAACACATTTATATGTAAAGTATCTGGAAGTCTAAGTTTATGTCTTCATTGTCACTAATGCTTGTGTATATTTCTCACATTTCAGTGGAATCCTCTACCTGATTCATATAGAGTGTTAGTATTAACTAGTTAACACTATCGTATGAAACACTATAGCCATACCTAACTGCTTTTAGATTCTCTGCTTTTGTTGCTCCAATCTAAATGGTTGAGAGTGTGGTAGAAGAGGTGAAAGTTTCAGGTTCAAATAGCTTTAGAATAAATCTATTATGTTAAAACATCTATGTTTTCTAGTCATGCAATGTTTAGACTACTACATACCTCTTATTTTGTACTGCCTTACTGGAGAAAAGCACCTTGGGAGCTATTATCCCCGAGACAGAATTGTCTGCTTGTTCTGTACAACTGTACAGAGCAGTATAATGCATGATAGAAATATTTTAGCACAGCTGAATATGGTGCATGATAAGAATATTTTAGCACAACTGAAGATAACATGTGTAGGCAGCAAAAGTATGTGGAAATTTGTAACTGTTTAAAAATCTTCAGTATTTTAAATGGATTGTGGTGCAGCATGAATGAGAACATGTGATAATCAGGAATGATCATGATGACTTGGATTGTAGTAGTCTGAAAAGATCATGAATTACACTGAACTTCAAAAAGTATTTTAGACTTCATTTGTTTTCAACAAATAATGATTATTAATCATTCATTCAAAGTAATCTGGTAAATTCAGATTAATGACAACGGGAAACATTTTGCATTCCATTATCATTACAGCTGTAATACAAATTTATATTTTTATCATTCTTTGGGGGTTTTCATCACCAATTGTGTTCTAAATATCAAAGCTTCCATAGCAACGGTTGGGAACTAGTGCTTGAGTACATAGGAACATGAATAAACTGTAGTAATATGTTGACAGACATTTGATCAGTTATAGACAGTGATACCGAAGCTGGATACAGGGCTCTGTAATCGAAAAGGAACAAAAAATAGTACTAGATATGTAAAGCATGGATCATACACTCTGATATTGAAGCTAAATTGGCACAAAAGAACAAAGTTGATACCATATGCATTGTCCATTTATTCATTTGTTTATGACTGATTGATGTAGAACAAAGAGTTTCCAAGTAAAAATGCTTATGCACCTACATGCAGTGACTCTGAAATCTGTACCTTAAGGACAAAGAAAGGTCGCCAATCTCTCCAACTCCTACTTCTTTGTCAAAAATGGACACAGTTAATGAGGTTTGTTTGGTACAGCACAAATTCTCAGACACAGATAGAGATCCTTTCAATGGAAACAAATTTGTTTGGCTTTACCAGGTTACTTAGCGATTAATAATAGCCTTGAGATGCAGGTCAGAAAGGTCATCGTCCCTGCTTGCCAACACAATCTAAAATGTGCAGCTAGACCAGCTCTGCAGGCTTTGAGGCCCCAAAACGCTATGCATAAAGTAAAACAGGCTATTTTCCAACTTCTTTTTTCATATTAATAAGCAATTTTCAAGAGAAGGGTGGCAAAATGGGGGCCATGCCACTCTAAGTAATTCATTTATTTTGCAATTTAATCTTATGTTGGAAAAAAAATTACACTGCTGCAAAAGCATAGCATGGTGATTTTTAAACGTCAGTGTGCTTCATAAGTAACCTTGTATGAAATATTGTATTAACAGCTTTAACAGTAAACTGCAACAAAAATTTTTTTCTGTGGATTGAAACAGGCCTATACATCTTTTCCAATCTTTCTTCCCTTTGCATTCTGGTTTGGCTCTTTTACATTTGAAATACCACACATTTAATTACTTAACATCTTACTTATTTTAGTTGATAAAAACTTGAGGGACAGCATGCAGCAAACAAATTCTACACTGCAACTTGTATTGAAGAATGTAATTTTGCAGTGTTCGTGTTTATAAAGTAATTACCATTCTTTCACATGATGAACTAATTTCACATGATAGTAATTAAAATATCAAGAATAAGTCTGTGTCACAGTCTTAAAAAGACTTCCAGGAGCAATATGACTCTCCCTTGGGATTCTTCATGTCAACAAACTTATTAATGTGCATATTCTGACAGGATTTGACCCTTATCCTAGAGTTTGTTATACGGTGCTCATTATAACATCTCTTATTGTGAACCTCTTTAAATTATCTGTTTTGTGGAAATGTTTGAATTATCTGGATATGTGAATAGTATATTTTTGCTTCTCGTTTTATCATATACACACATGCTTACAAAAAAAAAAAAGTAGAATTTATGTACTTAATTAACTTTTAAACAATCTAAATGCTTGACTGAATACGCTTGGTGTCTTTGGCACACAGGTTAATTTGAACTAGCCATTTCTTAATAACAAAAATAACAAGTGTTAATCAAACTAACCTTTTTCAACTGCTTCAAAAATATTCCATGCACGCACACCATGCACAATAGCACGGAATTTCGTTTCTTATAGAACATTAATTCACTCCACTGTTTGCATAATTTATGGCAAGCCTGGCTCTATTTAAAAAAAAGCCATTGATGAGGAAAACTACACCCATTTTCTGTGAAACCTTTCAGTACAGTTCCTTACAGTTCCTTATTTCTTTTACAAAGAAGGGATATTCTGTATGCTGTTGAGTACACAGACACACAGCTATATAACTATATGCTGGCAAATCTCTGTCATGCAGTGACTCGTGAGGCAGTTATGTTCTTACTTCTTGTGGTGGCCTGTACCCTAGCTATCAGACTATAGAGTAGAAATTGACCTATGAAAGAAGCCTAATGTTATGGAAACTGTTTAAGGACTTTACACGCTTTAAATATTTACAGACAGTTCTCCTTATCTGGAGTACTGTGTACAGTTCTGCAGCCCTCAGCACAGGAAGGACATGGAATTGTTGGAGTGACCCCAGAGGAGGCCACAAAGATGGTCGATCAGAGGGCTGCAGCAGCTCTCCTATGAGGACAGGCTGAGAGAGTTGGGGCTCTGCAGCCTGGAGAAGAGAAGGCTTCCAGGAGACCTTAGAGTAGCCTTCCAGTATCTGAAGGGGGCCTATACAGGAAGGCTGGGGAGGGATTATTTACAAGGTCTTGTAATGACAGGATGAGGAGTAGTGGGTTTAAACTGGAAGAGGGGAGATTTAAACTGGATGTTAGGAGAAAGTTCTTTACAGTGAGGGTGGTGAGACGCTGGCACAGGTTGCCCAGGGAGGTTGCGGCTGCTCCCTCCCTGGAGGTGTTCAAGGCCAGGTTGGAGGAGGCCTTCAGCAACCTGTACTAGTGGGAGGTGTCCCTGCCTATGGCAGGGGGTTGGAACTAGATGATCCTTGAGGTTCCTTCCAACCTTACCATTCTATGATTCTCTATGCCTTACATTCTCAACCTTGCAAAAGGCTCAAGGATCTAGGAATCTATTCCAGCTCTTATCCTTTCTTTCCTGTCTTCTCTCATTCCATAAGGTTTCCTCTGTTTGCAAATCAGAAGGTGGTGTTGCAAGGCTCTAACTGAAACTTCAAGTGAGCAAGTTCTGTTTTGAAATCATTTGAAGAAAAAAACACTAAAATATACCAATTTCTACTGAGAAATCCAAATTAAAGTGACTTTCAAAGACAAAAAAAAGTGACATGCTATGAACACTATCTGATCAAGCTGTAAAAACACCAAGGTTGACATATTCTTCAAAGTAGTAAACAATGTGGACTAATACACTGTTTATAGGTTTTATAAATTTAATCCTATTTCTCCACAGTTATATCTATGTAGAATCCTGCTACTATAGAACTGAGCAAGCTGTCATTTTGCATTCCAAAGGTGTCAAGTCTACTACCAATGTATAGTAGCATAAAACTGTGAAGGGTTAATGCAAAATAAAACATTAGCACATCTTTTGTTCTTCTAATTGGCAGACTTATTATTTTATTACAGGCGTGAACTCCAAGAGTATACAGAAATCAAAGAAAATGAAGAAAAAAAGAAAGAGCTAGAAAAGAAAGAAAAGGAAAAGAAATACCAAGCCAGAAAGATGCATTACCTCCTTAGCACGGAGCAGGTTGGTACACTTGTCCCTGGCAGCTCATGCAAACCACTTGGGCCCTAGCCTGACAGAGATAAACTAGCAGGCTGAATGGGACATGACTTGTTGAAAAGATATCACAAAGACACTACTTCGAGTTCAATTTAGTGCTTTTCTATAGGCAAGAGCAGGTACCATGACTACTCTGTGACAGCAGCTTCATAGAGGCAGCATCAGCACTGCTGGCAGAAAGAGTCCAAGTCAGCAGTTTGATCTGCCACTGTGATAACACAACACGAAGGGCATAACCTCGCTTTAAAAACTCATTTTGACTGGCTTATTGTTGTGTTGTTGTACTTGTCAAGAACTAACAAGTTATTAAACTGAGGAGAGATTTCATTTTTTTCCCCTTTTCTTAATTGAGCTCAAGTTGATGCTGTGTTCTGCTTGTTTTTAGGATAGATTGTAAATGCAGGTTTTCAGCTAAAGCTTTTCCTAGAACTGCCTGAATCAGCTTATTTATCATGATTGTTTTTCAGTTAGAAATGCCTTACATTTTAAAGACTTACTGATTACTTTGTTTTGTAATGATAGGTGTATATTTTGTTTGAGTTTTTTGCGTAAGCTCCTTTACAGACAGGTGAATATGGGAATACATACAACTTAGACAAAATTGATATGATTAGTAAAGCTTGAATGTTTGTCTTTGTTTGGTTGCCTTAGTGAACTTCTATCACAAAAAAGTATATTATGTCCATACATTTTTGGTCACTGGTGGTTCTTCTTATGAGTAAAGAATTAACATGCAGTCAACGTATGCTAGTGTGAACTCAATGCTTGCTTTGCATAGGGTGTTAATTATAATCTGTGTAAAAATTGTTAATCCTAAAAGAACATAGGGAAAATACCATTTCACTTAGTGACAGCATTTTTAATATTTTCCTCTGTTTGGCAATTATTTGTGATCTATCCAGTAAATAGAAGTATATTTTAATAAACTGGATATCAGTTATGAAAACTCTGCTTGTAAATCAAATGTAAGTAATTTTATTTGATTGTTTTTCAGTTAGAAAAAATACTAGAAAAAGTAGCACCAGAAGTTTTCTGAGTGGCTTCTAAACAGGGGTGTTGATTAACAATTGAAATTAGCTCACAATATTTGATTTCTTCAGACAGAAATCTAGGATACAGCATAATCCACATAGTGCTTCAATATTGTATTCCACTGGACAAAATTGGGAATTCTTCTTTAGAACAGGATCTTTTATGCAAATCAAATACTAATATTTTTACCTAGAGTACAAAAATTGTCCAGTTAGAGACACTGAGTGACTTGTGATCTAAAAAGCTTTCAGTAAGTGTAGTTTACTTCTGATGATACTGGTTTGGCGAGTTGTAACACATTTTTGAGGAATGGTAAGTAGAGCCTTATTTCAGCCATATACCTGGAAGACTGCTGCTACCGGGCAATGTCCTGAAGCATAAATAAGGACAGGCTACAAGAGTTGGGGCTCTGCAGCCTGGAGAAGAGAGGGCTTCGAGGAGACCTTAGAGTAGCCTTCCAGTATCTGAAGGGGCCTTACAGGAAGGCTGGGGAGGGTCTATTGACAAGGTCTTGCAATGACAGGACAAGGGGCAATGGGTTTAAACTGACAGAGGAGAGATTTAGACTGGATGCTAGGAGGAGGAGGAAGTTGTTTGCAGTGAGGGTGGTAAGACACTGGCACAGGTTGCCCAGGGAGGTTGTGGCTGCTGCCTCCCTGGAGGTGTTCAAGGCCAGGTTGGAGGAGGCCTTGAGTGCCCTGTACTAGTGGGAGGTGTCCCTGCCTATGGCAGGGGGGTGGAACTAGATGATCTTTGAGGGCCCTTCCAACCTTACCATTCTATGATTCAATGATAAATGAGTGCAAGCTAATGCAACACCTACAGGCCACCCAAAGACCGGCAAAGAGATATAAATCCAACTACTTCTGCAAAGTATTGTATTGCACAATTACACAGAGTTATAGAATTTGATCTCTTGCTAAGATACAGGGCAAATTATTTCAGTGCAGAATTTACTGTTTGGATGGATGGGCATCTACACCTGATCTTCTAATCTGACTAGAGCTGTGTCTTACTCTCCTCAAAGAATAGTTAATTGAATTACTAAGCAAGGTCCAGTCACACATCAGTAGAAACACGATACAAAAGTCAACACTTTTGAGTAAGGGAAAAGAAAAAAATTGTAGGCACCAATTTGTAAAGGCATAGCAAATGAAAAGGTTGATGAGCTGGACCTATTCTATAGTAATGTATTAACTAAATCCTGGTAAGCTGTAGAGATGAGCTGCCAAAGTTTGCTACAATCTCCTCCCGTTTCTGCCATGCATAACTTGGTGCAGTGATGGATCTGAGCCACCTCACTCATTAAGGCTGCAGATGCTCAGGCAGATTATATGGACGATATTGCAAAATATGTATTTGCAGTAGTTTCAAATACATCCTTTGATATTTAATCTTTTCGTTTTAATACAGGGAAAAAGAGGAGAAAAGATGTTTACTTATTAACAGGAGGGAATTAAGGAGCTGTTGCTCCTCAATTTTAGTAAAGAAAGACATGTCACGTTGTGTTCTCCACTCCTTGCAAGCTGCAGCCCAGAAACCCATCTCAGAAGTGTGTTATAGGTTAAACAGGGAGATGAACGAACAACGCAGCATTGCGCAATGTAGAAGATGATACAGTGATCCTTCTGTGGCTTTAAAGTCTATGAATCCTTTAGTGACTGCAGAATTTGCTCTTCTTATTGCACAGATTATATGTATATGTAAAACTTAAGCACACTAGTGTCATGAATGTGCAGGGTGTCTAGTATGTATATAATATAATAGCATGGCCTATGATGAAGTCAGCATGTTTTTGCCTTTTTCATGAATTAACTTGCTATTCAAGCATTTATTTCTTCAACAAACTGTTACTTTCATAGAGAACAAAATAGAGGGGAAAAAAAAGGAGGAAAAAATGGATATCAGACTGAATTAGTATGCATTATTTGTTGTTACTGATGCCAGGTATATACACATAGTCTTATACAGACAGATGTGAGCTTGCTTTGATTACTTTCCAAGCCAATCTGGAGCTATAACATGGGGCTGAACCCAAACTAATTAGCCCTGTTGAGAACCACGGTATATTAGCTCAAGAATTAATGCAGTTACACAGCTCCTGGTCAGCTCAAAACATGGGCAGAATAAGTGTGTGCAAGCTTTCAACTCAGGAACAAGAAATTTGATCTGCCTACAAAATATTATATAGGCATACACACATTTAAGATTCTTTGTCTTAACTTGCTAATATTCTACAAGGTAAAGTGTGTGTGTTTAGTACCATTGCTATGAAACTGACATTCAGGAGAATCATTGGATGCTAAAAAGCATATCCTATTATACTATGTATTTTTCCTACTTTATTTGCAGACAGTTGGTTGGAGGTTTTTTACCATGGAAATTTACTCAAATACAATTATTTCCCACTGCTACTTTTAAAATATTCCAATTAGCCTCAAACCAGCACAATACCTTGCACTGATACGAGCATTTTAATCTGCAGAAGAAATAAGCAGTTCACTTGAATAAAAGCAAAGTAGTTTAAAGAAAACAAAGTTAAAATCTTTAGAATATTTGAATAATCAATAATTAATAACTAGTAACATTACTTTGCTCTTAGTAATAGTGTAATAAGAACTTATATTAACAATATAATTTATTTGCCAGCTTTCTGAGCAAGTACAATATTATGCATAGTGCCAACTGCAAAACATAGCCTTTTGTTTTACTAAGACTTAGATAAATATTTTTTCCTGTAATACTTGTGATATCCATGCCACACAAATATAACCTGATTTCTAGCCATAAAAGTGCACTTTAAAAAATATTTAAATAGAATTAAAATTTACTTTAAGTCATTATTAAACCAAATAATATCTGGAGAAATAAAACATGAGCTCTAAAACATCATGATTATGAATTACTGAGCTTTTAATTGACTTACTATATACACCAGTAGTATCAATGAGTAGTCAAGTAGCATCTTACGTGCATAAGCTCCTTTTGTACGAAGGAAAATTCATCTTTAAAAGATGATTTTATAATTCTCATAATTAAAAAAACAACCCCAAAACACAAGAGTAAAGCTCATGCCCTTCCTACCACGTTTTTAAGTTAGGGCATGATACAGGTTGCCTCTTGCAAGAGATTCCAGTGCAAAATACACAAAGAAATGATTCTGTGAAGTGGCAACTGTGGGACTTCCAAACTAAATTCCATTTTAAAAAAAAATTATCTGTATTTCATATTTTAAAAAATATAGATATAATTGTTTTTCTTGTCTATTTTTACCTTAACAATCTGATAGATTGTGACTTCATGATGAACATGATAAAAACTGCAACACATATTTAACAAACCTTTGCCTTTTTAAAGAATAATTCTTGTAATTTTGGATTGGTAATACAATAAGAATAACAGTGCAGATTGTTTTTGTTGCTTTTACCTGTTATATCATGAACTGCATTGTAATTTCTGATTGAGACGTGAAACTTATTTATTATAAGTTTCTCTTATTAGTCCCTAATCACAGTATGCTATTTCCACTACAGTGGTAATGATCCTTATTTTTAGTTGCCATTAATAAATGAACTATTAAATGTGGTTTTCTATTATAAACATGTTTACCTATGTAGATTATCCTTCTATAATCCTGTAGGTCCCCTTTCTGTATTAAGAACATTCCCTATAACTGATTAGAATCTTACTTTTTGCCTTTCCAAGTAGGCATTGGCAGCAAAGGGGCACACTTTGCAAAGGTCTGACAAACAGCCTTTATAGTCATCAAAAGGTAGAATTGCTGAAGGCAACACTGGCACTTTGTACAAGTGGAAGTGAAGAGGCCACATTTGATAGAATGTGTAGTTACATGGCTCCTGACATTGGTATTTCTAAACTTCCAAGAAATACTGCAGTTGATCGTTATCTTACAATGGTGATGAGAAATAGGTATATAATAAGCTAAATCCAAAGATCCAGTCACAAGCATTGTTTACATATCTGCAAACAGAACAAGCACCAATGCTGAGGTGAGTGGCAGCAAATTTGCCTGCTGCTGCTTACCAGGTAGAGGACTTAAGTAGGCAGTGTAGTGTGGATCAGAAGGCAGCGGCAATGAAAGAAGCCAAAGTGGGAGAAATGGTGAAAGGAGCAGACTGATGTGTGTCTTGTAAAGACATTGAGATCAGGAAAAGACTCCCATGCAAACAGTCCTCAAAGTCTTTAAGTAGCCTTTTAGTATTATCGTTTATCATAGAATGGTAAGGCTGGAAGGGACCTCAAGGATCATCTAGTTCCAACACCCTGCCATAGGCAAAGACACCTCCCACTAGTACAGGTTACTCAAGGCCTCGTCCACCCTGGCTGCTCTCTCCCTGGAGGTGCTCAAGGCCACAACCACCCTGGGCAACCTGTTCCAGTGCCTCACCACCCTCACTGTAAAGAACTTCCTCCTAACACTAAGAAAAGTACTGATGAATCACCAGAGCAACAGACCTTTCCTCTCGCTCTAGTTTTTTTTCCCCCATACTGCAAACAGTACTGAGTGAGGTAAAAGAGAATTTTAATTCTTCCTTCTTTGTCTTTCTTCTGTTTCTAAGCAGATAAACCACATTTACCTCTTGTTAGAGAAAAGGAGTGTATGAGTAGCTCAGAAAGCTTACATTCTTTGTGGTATGATGTCTACAAAAACTTAAGAGCTAATGCATTTTTTAATTGCACTTTTCTGTCAGAAATGAGAATTCATAAACGTCAGACTGACTGTGCCCTGGTTTTACACTACTGAAAGTCAGGAGTCAATTCTACTGAGCTTGCTATTGCATTAAATTCAGGTGTAAATGTAGTGAAGAAGGAAAAAAAGCCACAAAATTGTTCCTGGAGCAGGGTAATGAATATTCAGAAGACACACCTGATTAATATGCTTCTAACCTAATGTGCTGTCCTGTAAGAACTTGAAAAACAATTGGTCTAAAATGACACTGTTTGACACCCACTCTATCTCTGGACACCTGGCAGTTTTATTCTTATAAAGGTGAGGACTCAGTGGGTAAAGCTCTGGCCTTTGATCTTCAGATCTACAGTTTAAGAGACAAGGCTGCAAGTTTGGTCATTTGAGCTTAGTCCCGAGTGAACAGTCCACATCACAAAATGATTATACATAATTTGTTGCTATTGGCAGTGTCTGTTCAGGAAAGGCCAAGGACTGAGCTAGCATGGAGAATGAATTAGCTCTTACCTTTTACATTTTATTTCCTCCCTCTTTACTGTTATAATTTTATTATCCTGTCTGTAAAACATTCAAGGGATGAAATTATAATTCATTATAAGTTCTAATACTTCCTGAAGATGGACTAAAATGGTTAATTTTTTTTTTTAATGTAGGCGCCCCAGTCACTGAACGTCCCCACCTATCCATAGATGTTTAATATCCACTCATCACTTTTGTGCCAAGAAATCAGATATTTCTGAGTGCTTTCCAAAGCTTGTACCAGAAAAAAAAAAAAATCCCATTTAAATTAAAAAGGAGAGAGGGAGCTTTCCTAGCTCTCAGGCAGGCTTACAGCTACATTTAAATAGCATTAGTATATAAAGCACTTCATGCTGCACTGTTCTGTTTTTATAAAATATTATTTCCAGAGGATTCTCAATTTACATTAAAGCCTTCTTACAGAACTTGTGACAAGGATGTTTGATCAGAAAGCCTTTTCCATGCATTCACTTCCGCATCAGAAGTCAGAGGGATGAGTCTATTCACTGGCATACACCATAGGAAAATCATTCAAGTCTTGTGCCTCATGGGGCACTGCACACACAATCTCAGTTCACTTGGAAGGGATCTTAGCTAATGTTGCTTAATGTTTCTAAAAGAAGGACAAATAAAACTAAACTGAAAGCGGCCAGTAACTGAGCTGTTTGTGATTCTGGAAGACATTGTATCTGAAGAAAGAATAATGTTTATGTCTAAAAGGTTAGTTCCACTAGGTTTGAATTCCAAAAATGGCCTTTAAATGTTTCATGCCCTCAATCAAAAATCTTTAGTTCTCCTAGAATGTGAGTCCAGCTCTTGCACTTTGGGATTACTCATCCCAAACTCAGCACTGTAACTCAGCTACTTAACGCAGTATCATGGTGATATAAAAAAGAGGCTAGTCCTGGAAGCCAACGTATACCTCCAGAATCTATGTGGCGCACACTATAGAAACCATGTAGTGCCAAAATTTATATCTTCCATTGAAACCGATATGAGCAAAACTGGGAAATCTATCAGCTGTGCTGGTTTTAGGCTAATTGGAACATTTTAATGGAGAAAATTATATTACAGGCTGTGAAAGGAAAACAATGGTGATGTCTGCTTCACTCAAAGGCTTGCTGAGATGTATAAGAACAAGAACACAAATATAGATAAGACACTCTCACAGAGAGTCTTGGGCCCCTAACCCTAAAGTTTGGGTCTGCTGGCCTCTCTGCTAATCTGACTAACCACTCTACTTCTAACACCCCTGGCTGATCCTCCAAACTCACCTTGCATGTAAGCCAAACCCTGGGATAAGGTAAAGGGGTGGGAAGAAGGTGGAAGGGTGGTTGGAGCCTCTCCAGGGGACTCTCCTTTCTGGGAGTGTTTCTGTATTACCTTCCAAAGGAACTTCCAAACCATCACAATTGGGCTGGACCTGAAGAACAATTTCTTTNTGGACCTGAAGAACAATTTCTTTGCTGCAAGAGTGGTCAGGGCTTGGAACAGGCTGTCCCGGAAGGTGGTGGAGTCACCATCCCTGGAGGTGTTCAAGCAATGCGTGGCCATGGCACTTTGGAACACGGTTTGATGGCCATCGTAGTGTAGGGTTGCAGGTTGGGCCTGATAATCTCAGA
>VWYK01025713.1:9003-36060 GCA_013399775.1 Semnornis frantzii | reverse complement strand
AAAAAAAAAGAAATAAAAAAAAGGAACAAAAAGGGGAAAAAAAATAACAGAAATTAATGTTTGTGGTCAGTCCCCAGCAACTACACTCTCTAATGCAAACCAATTGCATTTTCACGTGAAATACATGACAGATAGCTAAGGCACTAATGTTTTTCTCTGTTAATAAGCTCGATATGGAACAGAGCTCCTTTAGAATATGTACGGTAAAGTGGAAATGCATGCTCTGGTGACTGTTATAAAGCAGGCCAAAGATATGTCAAGTCCAATTAATGTCAATAAGGAACATCTGTATTTAGGCACCCAAGTTACTTAATGCAAACATTTCATAATTATATACTATAGCACACACGGAGCATTATGAGATGTGGTGTCCCAGTGTGAATAATATTCACATTTTTCAGATCAGTCAGCAGTCTTGGTCTGGCTTTGGCTCAGTTTGCAGTCTCCCCGTAAGAGCATTTCTTTATAATATTGAATTAAGTACAATCCACATTTTTTCTCTTATCTGTGAAATCTTGTGGTTGTGGCTTGACTGTTTTTATAAAATGAAAGATCCAAGTGCATGTAAAGCTAGGGGTTTGGGGACTTTTTTTCTTTTTTTCCCTAAGACATCTGGGTTTTTTCTTATATGCTTTAAGTCTGGGAAGGAAAGATTCAAGTGGATGAAGCATAGCATGAAAGACTCCATGTCTAAAGGACTCTTCATCTCACAGGGAGGGAAAAAAAAAAAAGAAAGGCAAAGGAGTAGAACAATAGTAGAAACCATTCTCCTCACCTGAATCATTAGATGTACTGTGAAACAACAACTTAGCCCAAGCCTGAAGATGGTGGGATAGTATTTACAGTCTGGGAATCTCAAAACTTCCTAAACACTTGTAAATCCAAAACCAGCCATGAAGCGATTGTTTGAACAAATGCAACAGACATCGGTGAGCTCAACTGCCACCCACACATCATCCTATGCAGCACAGAACACCCTTCTGAGCCTGGTGGGTTTCTGGAGCTTGGTGAGTCTATTGAGATGGGGGTGAGTTGTGTATTTGGGGATTTTTATCTCCAAGAGGAGCTAAAGGCTGAGAAGTCATCTGGTGCTTAATGTGAAACACAACTACTTGCAGCAGAGCAGTCTTTGTCTCTGCAGCAGAGCAGTCTCCATCACTGCAGCACAGCAGGCTCCGTCACTGAAGTAGTCTCCATCACTGCGGCAGTCTCCATCACTGCAGCAGAGCAGTCTCCGTCAGTGCAGCACAGCAGTCACCGTCAGTGCAGCACAGCAGTCTCCGTCACTGCAGCACAGCAGGCTCTGTCAGTGCAGCAAAGCAGTCTCCATCACTGCAGCACAGCAGTCTCTGTCACTGCAGCAAAGCAGTCTCCGTCACTGCAGCTCAGCAGTCTCCGTCACTGCAGCAGAGCAGTCTCCGTCACTGCAGCACAGCAGTCTCTGTCACTGCAGTAGAGCAGTCTCTGTCACTGCAGCACAGCAGTCTCTGTCACTGCAGCAAAACAGTCTCTGTCACTGCAGCACAGCAGTCTCTGTCACTGCAGCAGAGCTGTCTCCATCACTGCCAGAGCTTTCCGACAGGCATTCCCTCAAGTCGCCCATGTCCCATGCACCATCAGCTGAGACGGGAAAGCTCATCCAATCCATTACAATCCAACAAAACTACCTTAGACAAGTGGCAACGAAGAGCTGACAAAGCTGCCATACTAAAACTAGACTTGTAAGTAAGTGGGCAGCTTTACCTAATCCCACAAGTAGTGATTAAACCAGCCCAGGAAGAAACAGGTGTCAAGATGAGATTAGAGAAAAAGGAATATCTGCCACTGGTTTACAATCTTGCCTAAGAATCAGTCACCAATGCTTCTGTCTCCTTCATCCACCCATCTTGGCAGCCTTTCACAACCCCACCTCATGGCCTGCCAAAAAGAATGCTACCATGAGGTAAGCTCCCACACTGTTTTTAGCAAGCTGCCATTGAGACCCCACCTATTTCAAGAAACATTCAAGCCTGAATACCCACTTCCCACTCTGGATATGTTCTGTCTTGTCTGGCTTTGTTTTTCTTCACTTGTGCCTTCGGAATATAATCACTTCAGGGCAGGGTCTAGTCATCTCTTTGGCACTTGACCTGTTCTTCCTCATATATTTACTGTTCAGAGCTCCTCTGTGAACTTCAGTGAGACCATGCTTTGGTCTTCTGTGATTAATAGTACTAATTAATACTCAAATCCATCATGTTGGCTTGTATTCAGAAGAGAGGAATGCATAGTCATGTACAAATTTGGCCAAGTGCTTTTAACCATTGAAAAGAGGATAGATCCTTACAGGGTGAATTCTGGATATTGGTTTTTCTACCTGTACCTCCAAGAATCAGTTTACTCCACCTAGAAATTAGAACCTTGGGACAGAGGGCTAGTCGAAACCAGCAGTTAGGACTGGAAAACTGTCTACAGAGCAGTGTCCTGTTGTAGAGCTCAAAGCAAGGCCTTGACACAAATGTTGCTGCTTCAGTTTTTTCTCGTAGTAAATAACGATGGTGGCAAATTGTATTAGTCCAGACAAAGCCTGCATGGTTCAAAACAAGGAAACCTGTGCTGCAGTGTCCAAAGAAGAGGAGAGGTGGTAATTCAGTGTGCTGGGACACTCATACTTTGACTGGGCATGGAGAGGTGGAGCAAAGACCTATATATCAGCAGAGCAGGCAGCCAGGAAGAGATTTTCAAAAGCTTGCCTAAGGAACCTGCCCTAAAATTTTACTAATGACTACTAGGATTTCTGTATCTTCCTTCCATGAACCACTCCTAACCTACAAATAACAGGATTTGTGTGATTTCCCTCCTACATGCTGCTGCCTCTAACCTACCAATAAGACCTTGGGAATAAAACAAACTTCAGTGTGTGCACATTCTAATCATAAGCAGACAGAAATAGGAGTAGAACTCACATAGAAGCTGGCTGAGATCCAGGGATACTGGCAGAGGGATAAAGAGAGTGGAAGTGGGCCTCACGGCAGAAGAATAAGCAAGAGATTTCTGACAATTTGCAGGGAAGAGTGATGGTGGAAAAAAATTCCACATCTTTTAGTGCCTTCAAGTGTGGATGAAGGATCATGTGGCTGAGCCATACAGTTAGGAAGTAAACTGAGGTCCACAACTTGAGGTCTTCTGACAGAGATTTCCATTTTGACCTAGGTGAAACTTACTCCCCTTGGTGCACAGGTGAGGAAAGAAAAAGTGTTGAGGAGGGCACTCCCCGATGTACTTTTCCCCATGGGTTGTGGCAGGCTGACCTCATAGCTACTCCCTTGCATTGCCCAAACTTGGACAGAGAGAGGGGCCCATTTTTGCAGACATCTCATTTGGAGCTTCTTTCAAACACAGCACATGGGGAAGATGCCAAATTCCATATTCATAGAATCATAGAATGGTAAGGTTGGAAGGGACCTCAAAGATCGTCCAGTTCCAACCCCCTGCCATAGGCAGGGACACCTCCCACTAGTATAGGTTACTCAAGGCCTTATCCAACCTGGCCTTGAACACCTCCAGGGAGGGAGCAGCCACAACCTCCCTGGGCAACCTGTGCCGGTCCCTCACCACCCTCACTGGAAAGAACTTCCTCCTAACATCCAGTTTAAACCTCCACTCTGCCAATTTAAACCCATTGCCCCTTGTCATTGCAAGACCTTGTAAATAGTCCCTCCTCAGTCTTCCTGTAGGCCCCCTTCAGATACTGGAAGGTTATTCTCAGGTCTCCTGGAAACCTTCTCTTCTCCAGGCTGCAGAGCCCCAACTCTCTCAGTCTGTCCTCATAGGAGAGCTGCTGCAGCCCTCTGATCGTCTTTGTGGCCCTCCTCTGGACCCACTCCAACACTTCAATGTTCTTCCTGCGCTGGGGGCTCCAGAACTGCACACAGTACTCCAGGTGGGGTCCAGTTTTCTTATTAAATATAGGGGCAGAAAAAGATGTGTAAAGTAAGCTGTCCTCCATATCTCAGCACATCAGGCCCTGAGCACAGCTTCAACGGGTTGCCAGGACTTGCTTTTCTATCTGATAGCAGTAGGGAGGGTGACTGAGAATTAATTTCAGTGCTTTGAGATTCTCATTACAAACAAATCGCCTGGACCGAAAAACCAAACAACAAACAGTAGTGAAACCTGATTATGTCCAGGAGTCTCTGCTGAGATTTAAGTCATAACTCTCACTTCTCACAAGTCTGTTTTAAGCTTTCCACCAATGTGCCTTTTTTTAATATAATTGTTGTTATTTTTTGGTAGTTATTAAAATATCCAAATAGCTGTTAAATATATGTTTCATTTCTTACCCTTCCAACTCATTTATCTTAATTTCTATGATGGAGACAAACTTCTTATTTATGTTTCAGAGATGACATGACATCAAAGGATTTGACTATTAAATACCTTAATTACAGATGATAGGTTGATAAAAAGAGATCACCTCTAGAGTTTTATTAAACAGGAATTACAACTACATTCATGGAGGTTCAGGACTACACCAACCTAACCCCATGTATCAAAAGGTTATTTCTGAAAATAAAGAATAACATTTTTCTCACTTCTAAAATTGCAGTCTACAACTTCAAATTACCAGCTTCATACCCAATAGTTTTACCACCAGCCTGAAATTATCCACCACACTGTGACCATTTTTGCTCTTCTTGCTGGGCTCTGAGCATGGTCATATGTTTGTGTCTCAAAGGAGAAGACCTTTGCCACAACCAGAACATCACAGACAGCATCCAGAGATGTGAAAGACTTTCCCAAAGGGGGCTCAGCTTTCCTTGGGCAGGCTAAGAAGGAGGCTTTATCTACCTGTCTCTGACTGTTTTTTCACCCTGACTCAGTACAGTGGCTACCCTGTGTGCTTCCATTTTGGCAGCATTGTAGCTGGTGAAATTGCAGAGTGACACCAGAGGAAAAACTAGTGCCAGCTCCTTACACTTTAAACACTGGTTTCCAGTGGAGGGAACACCAAGAGGAAACTTATCACAAAACCTCAGTGCTTTTCCTTGGTTGTGTGGGAGTCATTAAGTAAGCTGAGGAAACGTTCCTCATTTAGGACAAAACTTTCTGTCAAGAGAGGACTGAGAGGGTCATGTTTGTGGTGGAGCTTTGTGTTTTTTAAAATCCCAGCTGACATGCACCCATACATAATTAGCAGAGTCTCTGCCAATACTCCTGTTTCACTGGACTCATAATTCAGAGGTTTGGCTTGTCCATTTCTGAACAGGGTATGAAACTAGTAGGCTAAAGGAGTCTTCTTACAGCATCCAATCAATGTGTTTAAGAAGCTTCGATTATGTGCAAATCACTCTTTTACGGAAAAAGATTTAGAAAATCTCCTGTAAATTTTCCAGTGATTCTCTTCAAAATATCTCTGAACCAAGTGTTGTAATTCCCCTCCCCGGTGCAGAGGCAAGATATAATTGTACCTCTTTTAAGTCAGCAAAACTTTGGCAGGGAGACATTTTATAGTCTCCATTTTAAGACGTGTGTTCAGCCCCAGGTGTACTCAGATCCGTCAGAGAAGGTGAGAGCAAATGTCTCACAGTGTGTGTATGGCTCAGTGCTGCACAGGCAAGTCATGAACACAGGAGTAGAGGACAACTTAAATCTTCAGCCCCAGTCGTTGAAGATCACAAAGGACACAAATGGGAGGGCTTGGATGAGGAAGAGAGGGAAAAAAAAATCTTCATCCTGTTCTCTAATGATTAGGTTTTCTCTTCTGAAACTAGTGCCCAAAGGACTGAGCTCTGTAACTTCTGGAAAATGATTAAAGCTCAGAGGTGCAGATCACAGAGACAGTAATGGGTGGCTTGTGCAGCCCCAGTGCCACTAACATTTTGCGATACAAAAATCTTCACTTTGTTTTCCTGCTTTTGACTGGGGCCAGAAACAGAAGTTTCAGTGATCTTCATTTATGTGTGGGTGTGAAATTCCCTGCTCTGTTAGCACTGATCCAATAAAGCCCCCAAACTGAGGGAGTTTTAGCTCAGATTTGCTCTTTTATTCTGCACTGTAACAGTAGCAAGGGTATTTCAGCAATGAATCTGGACATGATGTTCAGTTTTATCTTGCTGGTGACTGATTTTAACCACATGTGATGATGATCCTAATTACTTTCAGCTATACTAGTCCATATTCATGACATTCAGGAGTTGCTTTTTACTTTAAGGTAGTTTTGAAGTTACCTTTCATCAGTTTCCATCTTTTTCTCCAAAACTCAAAAAAGTTTGGGAAGACCTCATCTTCAGGGTTGAAACCCCAAGTTGGCAGCTGTTGAAATATTGGATGAATGAGATATATCAAGAACAACATACAGAGATGGCAACCACAATCATGTTTTGCTCCTGATAAGAAATCTGGTTTCCAGTGTAGCCCATTTCTCTATAGACAGCAGCATATTTGCATTTGGATAGACTCAGGTGGTGCAATGCCCTTCAAATCTGCCTGGGCACAGCCATGAAAACACTCTAAGATCTTCCTTCCAAATAACTAAGGTCCCATCTGCTTCAGCAGAAGTCCACCTGGGCTTCTTTTCCTGCCTGTCATAGCCTTTCTTGTCCTGCACACTAAACCAAAGTCTCTTTTGTCCTACACTCTGCTTAGCATGATGAAGTAGGAGGTGAGGATGGGGACCATCAGCACCCTAAAGTATTGCTGCTTCTCTGTCCAGTGAAGCCTGAGCTGGTGCCAATACATGCTCTCGGCAGCATGGAGGCTGCTGTGCTGCAAGAGGTGGCATCTCTCAGGTACAGGCAGTGGCAAATCCCAGGTACAGCCAGCCCCACCCCCCTGGCACACTCATACCATTAAAACCCATGGCACGCTTTGCTGAAGTAAATGGCTCTAGCCTGAGTAATCCTGTTCCAATTGCAATTTGCATAATTGCTTTCTGCTTTCATATCTCCTGCAATTCCTTTTAGGTAAAGACTTCTTGTCTTCTCATCCAAGATAGTTGCTTAATGCTACAGTTTGCTGTGAAATAACAACCATTTTCTCCCTCCGAGCTACCTGCATTACCCAGGGTAGGTACACATGTTCCAATACACATCAAAAATTAACCTATTTTGGGAAGGAAGCACTACAAACTTGCTATCAACCTGCACTGTAAGAAATCAGGGGCAACATCTATCCCACATGCCTAAGGATAGTTCATAGCACAACTCAGGGCTGCAATTACAGTCCTGCTCCTGATTGAGCATTAATTTTGTTATCTTTGTAATTGGTAACTGTGACACCCGCGATTTCAGTACAGGCTGTATACACCTGCCTGGGTCAGCAGCAGGAGCTCACAGAGCCATGGTTTCCTGTTACTTGCACCTGAGCTAGGCAGGAATGTCTGCCCAAAGCACAATTACACCTCTCCAGCAATGCCAGTCCTGAAGCTGAGCAGGGAGAAACAGAGCGCAGCAGGAGAGGTGGACATGAGCTAGTGCACTCAGCTCAGTGAACTCTTCATGTTGCACCCATAAAATCCTGTATGGATGAGGCACACACAAATCCATTTGAGGGTAGTTCTGACTGCTGCCCATGGCAGGAGCCTCTTGAACTAAGTAGGGTCCTTGATAATGGAAGTGTAATCCTCTGCTCTTTGCCTGTTGAACTGCCATCAGTTGGACTTGCAATAGCTCAAGACACAGCCTCAACCATGACCTGAAGCAGGCTGAACAGTAAAACTCACTGAGATGGGGTATGTCTTCTTTTTGGGCAGAGAGTTGCAGAGCACACATGCCATAAGAAAATGTGAAGCAGAGAAGAGTCTGGTGCCCTGATTGCAGTAAATGATTTTGAATCTTTCCCAGTTGCCTGGCATGGCACTTGGCGGGTTTGCAATAAGGCAAGAACTTCATCTTTAAAAGCTAACAATCAAAATTATACTGAAAGTAGGATGAGTAAAGACATGCTTGGTGCGTTGGTCTGGGAAAACTCACAGGAGACAAACATATGAATATAAAGTACTTCAAAATCATTGCCTTCCTTTTTAGGCAACAACAACAACAACAAAAAGATGCCTGTAAGGATAAACAATCAGTTATATGAAGGGTTTTATGCTTGCCTGGCAATTGGCAGGTTCTCACCTACCTTGCACTCCACCTGGTTGTGCTGTTGACCGTGAAGCCCCAGCTCATGAGGTTATCTGGAAAACAGGAAATAGTTTGTGACTAATACCAGCTCCATGTGCTGTGACTCAGAAATCTTGGCCACAGGAAAAAAAAAAAATTAAAAATTAAAACAAAAAAACAAAAAAACCCAATTTCCTGGGCCAGAGAAAGGAAAGAAAGACAATTAATTCCCCCTTTAGAACCTTGTGTGAGGCTGCTGAGTGTCAAAAACAGGTGTCACATGGCTGGTACAAGAAACCACAAATGGTATTTGGAGCTGTATGATAACCTGTTCCTTCTGGTTCAGCTAATTTGACTAATTCCGATGCAAAGAGCACTTCAACCTGTTGATTTCATCCTTCTTCAGAACATGTTTCTTAAGAAGGAGGGTCTGTGCCAGGCTTATTTACCTAAGATCCCTCCAGGAGAAAAAAAAAAATAATGAGGAAAGAAACAAATTCTCTTTCAAGTCTTGCTCGCTCAAGTGTTGATTAAGCTTTAAGTCTGCCTTCTCTAGCCTTACAGTACCCCTTTTCTTTCCATTTTTTAATGAAAAGTTTTATGAGATCAGGGCTTTCCATGTGTGAGGGAAGATTACATATTTCCCCTTTTTCAGTGCTCCCATTTTGTTTTTCTATCCACCTATCTGAATTTTAATATAAAACTCAGTACTGTAGCATTGTCTGAGGCACAAACACAAAGCCTTTAACTGTATGAATTGGGAAAACAGTGTGCTGGAGTTCTGGACTCTTCTGGGACATAACCACTTATTCGTAATATATTCACCCTACATCTAATCTGCCACTTGTCATACTGAAATCCTCTTCCCAAGATGCTTTCCAGCCCTATTCATAGTTCTGTCATATGCTGAAACTTGTAAGGGAGAGTGCACAAAGCTATTTATTAGCAGAGTCCAGCGACGCTTCTGCACTGATGAAATCGGTCTCCTAGCTGACAGCGCAGCTGTTAAAACCCCACAGACAGAGGAGAGGAGAGGTTCCCTCCCCAGGTCTCCCAGGTTCCTTTCACAGCTCTGCCAAGGATGTGGTGTGACTTAAATTAAGTCAATTAACTTTTCTGTGCGTCAGCAGTGCAAGGCACACTGGGGAGGGGGAGTTGAAGACTCCTTCGGCAGCTTTGTAAAGTGCTTTAAAATCCTGAGGCAGAGGCAAAAGAGAGATGCAAAGAGCATTCTTTTTTTTTTTTTTTCCTTTTTTTTTTTTTCTGATCTTAAAGGCAGCAAGTCACTCTACAGGGTGCAAAGAGACATCTGTCATTTGGGCTGATAACACAGCTGTGCTGTAAGGGTTACTGTATTAGCCTGCTCTCCAATATATTCTCCAAACGAATGCTGTATACACAGCTCTTCTGCCCCAGGGTGGGCTATGGAAAGGCACAAGGAATATCCCAGGACAGTGATAGCCCTTTCCCTTGCACTGTGCAGAAGGACTAGTGTCCCCTTGAATCAAACTGCCCTAAATGCAGAACTGCCGTGGTATTAGCCCCTCACACATCTGCCTTATTTATCTGCCTGTGCAGTAGTAAGGCACAAGTTGATTCACAGGGCTTTAAACAGTTTGGGATATCACAAGACACCATTTGGTGTCCCCAGTCAGGCAGCACAGGAAGAAGGACCTCATGCCATGTTTTGCCTCTGCATTATCTTCTTTTTGCAGCATGTTGCAAGGCTCTGGAAGAGCAAGGTTGTCAAGGGAAGAGGGAAGGACAGAGAGGGCCCACTGAAAACCCCAAACAGTGCCAGTACCACAACTAAAGCCCAATTGCCTGGTTTCAGAATGAGTTCAGTTCCATTAGGGACAAATCCATGCTCACATATGGCTGCCTCTGGACCAATTGTAAATGCCACCCATACAAGACCCTGGGACTTTGAAGAGCTTACTCTGAACTAGCTAACTGAACTAAGTGCTTGGGCTTTAGTTGTCTCCAGTATGCCCATGGTTCATAATTTCTGAACTTTACCTGAATTTATACCTGACAGAGATTTTGTCTGCTGGATAATTTTTGAAGGTCAGTGTTGTTCAGATACTTGAAATGCTAGAGTCAAAGCCTATGCCTCGCTACTAGTGACTTTGGAGGCAAAACTAGCAGCTGCTACATGCTTTATGTAAGTAGAGTTTGAGGCCATCAGAAGGCATCAAAGGAGTCTGAAATCTTGAGTATTGCTAGAGAATCAAATTCTCCACATATGTGGGCTCCAGATTTCTCATGAAGGGTTCCTGATGATGGCACCCATCTTCCTGTGTCTGTTCTTATTCCTATAGAACTGAGCTGGCACTTTTACCAAGGGAGAGAATATTAGGAGGACATAGCCAGAGGTACCCTCATGTCTTCTCATGAGCAGCAACAAATTGCAGCACTAGGAAGAGTGGATGAAGGCATGATTATGGAATGGCTAATGGAAGGTCATTTCTTGTTTT
This sequence comes from Semnornis frantzii, assembly GCA_013399775.1. NCBI lineage: Eukaryota > Metazoa > Chordata > Aves > Piciformes > Ramphastidae > Semnornis > Semnornis frantzii. The sequence goes on along the minus strand of VWYK01025713.1, from coordinate 25,499 downwards.
CTGGTAATCTTTGGGAGTGTCTCACACACTCAATTTGTGTCTCAATTTTTCATGTCTTGGTAAGCCCTTCTTAGGAGTTTAGTGGCATGGCATCTGATCTCACATAAACTCACTTCTTGTATGCAGGAAATACCAGAAGACTACATCTCTCATTCTCACCACCCAGTCAATGACTCATGCTTATGGAGAGAAAACTAGATTTAGCTGGATGCTTATGGAACCACACTGCACAATCAAAATAGAAAGGAGAAGCCTGACCCACCTACTCTACTGTAAGGCATCATAAACCTGTTGAAGTCAATTAAGTTAAATATATGAAATAAAGATGAGGCCTGAATTCAAGAATCTGAGACACCTAGACCTAAACAGCTCCAAGGCTTTTAATACAGGAGATTTTCCAGCTCCAGAAAACTATAGGTTTTTATCACTGATGTCAACTAACTACTCAGGCTTTCAGAATAAATCTTTACAAAGTTTCTGCTTGACATAAACCTCTCTTCACTGCTTGCAGAGTGGGTGAAAGGCCTGAGATTGGATATCCTCAGGGCAAAATGCATATAGTTGATTGAAAAATAGCACTTAATAAAGAGTACAAAAATCTATTTAGAAGAGTGCACCTTGTACACTTTACAGCACTGCAAGAAATTAATAACTAATTATTACAGATGGAAGGATTTTGAAGTTTGCTGTGTTTTTGCCACCTGTGCTTGTTTACCTTTAAGAACTTGATCATGACATGCTTCACACAAGGCAGGGTTGCAGATGCTCTAACCACACACAGGATGAAATCCAAGTCCCTCTGAAGTCAGTGGGAACTTTGCCATTGAAAGTCAACAGTTTTAGTAAGCCAGCCAACCAGAAAACCCCAAATCTAAATGGCTCAATGTATTTAGCTCTGTCAATATGTTCAGCACTAGTCTTGGTTGGAAAATGCTTTATTGTGCCATGGAAATATATAATGAGAGAATGAGAGGGAGGGGGAGGGCTTGTTGTTGCCAGCTCAGTCTTTGATGGAATGCTTTCTCTAGCCTTTCTCCCTGGTGAAGGGATAGAGAAGACCTAGTCAGGGAACTGGCAGAGTCAGACAAAGTAATTGAGTCTCATAGAATGAGACATTCCAAAATTTCCTGAAATAAGCTTTGGGCATTCACTTTCCACAAGCTTTAGCTCAAATGCAGGCTTGTCTATCCCATTCATGCCCTGCAAAATAACATTACTGAGTTTAGTAACCTGGGAATAAAATCACTTCTCAGGGCAAAGTAAGGCAAGAGAATATGTCTTGAGTTTGCGGAACAATGGGAAGACTGAGATGGGCTGGAGAAAGCAGAGCACTCTCCAAGAAGAGAGAGGGAAAAAAGGAAAAGGCAATCAGGAACAGAGTCATCATTAGACACTGAGAAGTTGGTACAAAGGTATAAATAGAAACTGCAACACATCCTAACGGTGAGACAGTGTGTATAGAGCTGAGAAAATAAAGCAAGACTGAGCAGAAGATGCATGATACAAAATGGCCATTCAGAGGTAGAGTGTAAAAAGAATGTAAGGCTTTCTTGTAAAACAAAAATACTTTCTGGATGTGAGCAACTATTTTCATTAGAAAAAATTGCCAGGCTCTTGGCTAGAAAGAGGAAAGAGAGGAAGAACATAAATATATTTGAAAACACTGAGGAAAGAGGAAGCAGCTCAGGAGTTGAAGAAGCATTTAGTAAGGATGAATGCAAATAAGCATGCACAGGGGATACTTTAACATCAAATGGAAAATACCCCACATGCCTTTCTACTGAAATCCCACATACTCCTGGAGGATAGTTACCAGCAAAAAAAGGCAACTGCACTTTTAAAAAGCACACTCTCCACATCGCTCAGGGTGGGACATGCTCTCCATTTGCCTAAATTTCGGCTCGTTGGCCGATGTAGAATGGGAAAAGCAGAGTTTCCTTTTGGCCCAGTTTTCCTTGAAGCCTGGGAGCAGAATTCCACTTCTAACTTTGAATCATTGAGACTCGCTATTGGACTGCAGTCAAGTCACATCCCTCACCTCCCTGTGATTCAAGAAGCCTGGCTTTTAAGGGAAAAGTATGCAGAAATAGCCCATAGAGGCAGGCTCTGGATCCAAGATGACTTGCTGTGGATTAACAGATTAAAAGCGTGGAAATCTGTGGAGCAAAATTCACAAAAAGAGGAATATGATGCAGCATCTCTGGTCAGGGAGAGCATGTGTCCCCTTCCTGTACTTCTAGAAATACTTTTGCTGTCTTGTAAGAGGATTTGGTTCCAAAAGAGACTGTGGTAATGGTGTATGAAGATGTATGAACGCATGCAAGTGCCAGCCTGGAACAAGCTAATTAGCTAAATGGGTCTGGTGTCTGGTTGCAAACTGGGTAAATGTTTCTCCCACTTTGTAAATTCTTTGCATAATACAGGAAATAAACCCCATTGTTTTTATGAATTCATAATTAACTAATGTAAATAGGATTCCAATAGGTTCATTATACCCTGTCAGAGTTTGGCAGTGGTGGCCACTGCAGCTGGCCCTATCCTGACCTGCCAAGCACCTGGGAGCAAGATGTGTCACTACCTGCCTCAGTTTCTCCATCTGTAGAACAGGGATGTGACTTCACCTTGCTCATGATGAACTGCACAATACTTCCCTCACTGGTGCTGGCAGCACTACCTGAGTGCCTTGGATGAGAAGCATCAGAGGGCTCCTGGACACATATCACTTTTCTGTGCCGTTCAGCAAGCTTTTCAGCATTCTGGGCGCAGCATAGCAGTCACCTGGCCTTTGCCCAGCACCTACGGGGTGTCCTTCAACTACAGCCTATCAAACAAGCCTTGTCTCTCGAGGGACAGAGAATCCCTGTGCATCTGGATGTGTCTTTATTTAATGAAGCAATTATGTGTGCTAACGACATTCTTCGAGAAACATCCTATCTAAAGTTTCCCACCATTCTTGCACTGGTAGTTTTCCCCCTTCCCTCCTCCTTTCCCTTATTAATTTATGAAGCAGCTAATTATGATCCCTTCAGGCTAAATAACTGTGCAGTTAGAGATGCACTAGATGAGTGGGTATGGCAAGGCAATGCAGAGCATTTTTCTCTTCGCCTATTACATGTATTGTTTTAGGTAATTAACATCCACTTTGTAGTGGCAACACAGACGCCTTGCTGTCTGTACAGTTTCTTGGCTCAGATCCTTTCAAATACTCCCTGGTACACTCCTTGCAAAACCATGTGAAGTGTTATATAATTCTCTAGGTTGAAAGGCAATTGTGTACATCCAGGTTATTAAAGGATCTACATACGTGCATGGAGCCAACATTTCAGGCCTTATCCAAGGTACCTTCAGTTTATGACCAATTCAAATGACTAAAAGCAATCAATAAAACACAGGGAGAATTTCCCCCTTCTCCCTTTGCCTGTCCTTCCAGTAGTTTCATATTTATATCCAGGAATAACTCAGAAAATAATGCAGCTGGTTACATGTTTCAGATCAATGCTCGATAGTTAGTACTTTGAATATTGACAGTGTGCTCAACACTGGACAGTAAAAACTCTGGAGGCTGTCCTCACCTGATAGATATTCCCTCATGTGAAAAAAGTAGATGAAATAGAAACTTGTTCAAGCTTGGAGATGTAGCAGTGGAGGCAACTTAGTGTTCTCATACATGCTGCCTACCAACCTTGGTACATTTGTATGAAAGCTTTGGAGGAAGAGAGTGTGGTGGATTAGCTGAGTGGGAAGGGAAAGCCACACAGCCTACATGAGGCAAGTTCCAAAAAGTGCTAAGCTGAAAATGAGTTTAAACGCCAGACAGGGTCAGGACAAAGACAGCTCTGGAAGCCTTAAGAAGTTCAGATGCACTGTTACCAAGGAAGACTCATGTGGATTGGAATAAACAGTGTTTAGGGCAGGAACAATTGATGGGCACTTACTATAGGGCATCTATTATTATTATCGATGGGATCTGTGTGCCTCTTTTGCACTTGCAGGCTTTTCACAGTCCACTGCCTGAGACAATCAGTGCTGTCTCTAAGCCGAGTGAATACCCAGAAGTGCAATCAAAAGCCAGAGTGAAAAAAAGGGTCTCTTGTTGCTTTGTGTTGGTACAAACTCCTGGTTTTCACTCTGCTTGCTCTTTGGTATCTGCAGAGAAAAATAGCAACTGCTTTTGGCTTCGATTTGCCTTTGTGTGTTAGCATATGAAGAAAGACACAGTCCAAAATTCTGGCCCAGAATGCTTTCATTCAAAGTAGCAAATGCAGTAATTTTTTTTTCCTTGCCTGTCCCTACCAATCAATAGAGGTGTCTCAGTGTGGTTGCTCATAAAGTTAACAACCAGATAGGGCTGTCTAGAGTGTGGGCTGGTGCTTTGCAAGTTTAATTGCACAACTTTGCTTGGAGCTTCTCATACACTGACCTGCAGCACCCACAGCATTAGAGCACAAGCAGGGCCAGCCAGTTCCAGTGTGGGATGCCAGCAAGGCCAGCTGGACCAACAGGAGCAGAGGACCTCACCCAGCGAGTGGAAGGATAGACACCACTGAGTCAGGACATCACATCAGTTCCACTCCCACCTGGGGCTTACCAGTGGCTCTCTGCTGCCCTCCATAATCACTCAGCATCTTCCTCTCCAGCTTGTCACCTGCACATGAACCTTGTGTTTTGATTTGGATGAAAAAATGCTCCTCAGCATTTTTCAGACTTGTGGGTATCATTTACTACTCAACCTTGTGAGATAGAAATCCATCTCCTCCCAACAGATATGAAATTATTAATTGCTGCAGTAAATCAGCAGAGTGTGCTGTAAGCCAGCCGTGACAAATATCCTGAGGAGCAGCTATGCAAACAAGATACCTGATAAAAACAGTGGAAGAAATACATCTGAAGCTGTGGAATGGAAAAAGATTTATTGTTTTCTTTAAAGAAGCATTCTTGATGGGCAATTTCAAGACAATGATTTATATTTTTTCTTTGTTAGGTTAGCCAATGTAAATTGCAAATGTACGGTTTGATGAGTTTTACAAAAAATAGTGATACAATAATTAGCCCTCAGCTAAAGGAGGGACAAAAATTGGGAAGGTCAGAAAATGAGGACAGTATGAGGTTTTTAAGTCAAGCTGCATCAGATTGGGCAAGGTGAAGTAAAAAAATCTCCATAAAGACTGTTAAAAATGCACCGTAGCGGAGTCCAATGGAGAATGGAGAAACAAACAAACAAAGAGGTGCAGGACTACTGAGGAGAGGAGCAGGAGCAGTTTTCTGGCTGAATTAGACCAGCAGGAGGTGGTATATGTGGCTTCAGGACACATGGGTGGGTCCATGCAATGCAGTGGGAGAACTACAGTGGAGAAACCAGTGTAACTGCAGTCCATGCTAGGTGTTGCTCCAGTCAATGCTATTATTAGGTGCTGTCATTCACGAGCCTCAAACTCCCTAACAAATTGGGGTTTTTTTAAGAACAAAAATAAAATATCCTTTCCATGTGTTTTCCAGCTTTTATACCAAAATTCTAATTTAAGACATTAACTAAAAAGGAAAAAGATTTTCCTTTCATTAACTTTGAGTGTATCCAATTTACATTTCATGTGCCTGGGTTTTTGGGTGTTTTTTTTTTAATTCCTGAAGGGTTTGTTTTCTGAAGCACAACAGAAACACCACACTTACTTTCTTCTTTTGAAAGCTTTCCTGAGAATGTAGAGGGTGCCCCTACATTTTCTGAACTTGTCGATGACTCTGCCCAGCTTTCACACCCCTGGGACAGGTATACATTAAGCAACTGAAGCTACCTAGCAGATGTACCATTATGATTCAGACCTTAATTGTATTTCATTGTGCTGACACCTGCCATAAAATACAGAGCACTCAACAGCACTCAGAAATGGACGCACCGGTTGCATATTTGCAGAGAAATGTTTGTTTTAGTTCTTAGGAGTAGCCAGAGGTCCAAAATGGACATTTAGCAGCCTTTCATAAACGTGCTTTGCCCTGCTCGTGATACACATGAAAGTGCCTTTCTGCACGTTTGATGTTCAGAGAGCTCTTGGTTTGGGAGGTGTCAGTTCTGGCTGAAGATATCCTTAAGACACAAACAGCTGGAGGCACAAAGCAAATTCTGGGGAATAAGCACCACGTGCTTGCCCTATTCACATGCTCTGCCTTTAATACCTGCTACTGGCCACTGTTGCAGACGGGATACTGGTTGAAGCAGCTCTCCATTTTCACCTGGTGCCGCTATGCTTGTGTTACACATGCCACACATTGCCCAGATCAACCACTACAAAAATTAAATGCAAAATGTGTCGAGGGATTATGTGGAGCTCTTGTAGTTTACAGAAGGCACTAACAACTCTGCCAGTTGCAGGCTTTGCAGCCACCCCAGTACCATGCCAATAAAAGCATTTTACTGAAGCATCATGCTTTCACTAGACTCTGGAGCTCACAGGCTAGAATTAATGCTTTGTAATGTTATGTAAAAAAGCTCAGTGTCTTCTGTCTGGAAGATTAAAATTTAGTTGGCAGAAAGAAAAGAGACAATAACTGCCAAATTAAATCAATATCATTTTTAACCAGCACACAGAATAAATGATAGCATTGTAGGTTGTACAAAAAGGGGGGAAAAAAGAAAAAAAAATATGGTTCCACAAACTTGTGTAAGAAAATAAACACAATTCTATTGGTTGGACTTTCCAGAAATTTTATGTTATTTACTAATGTAAATACACACCCTTTCCATACTCAGGCAATCAGTCCAACATACATATTGATACAAGAACAGTAAACTTTTCATTACTATTAAAACTGCCTCTTTGCAAAGGGTAATGATGATTTATGCAAAAAAAAAAAAATTACTTTGTGGGAAAATGAAGCTCTGTGGATTTACATTTTGTGTATTTGTTCTTTTCACGTTGTGAATAACTGCTATTTCCCTGAAACTAAATTATTACTATAGGGATGTGAGTATATTCTCCTCAGGGCCAAATCTCTGCAACTGACACTGTCCTATTAACGTTAGGTTGTCCTGAAGCCAGTAGAGCTGTCTAAACTTATGTAGCCAGTTCTCTGAAAATAGAAATGAAAATAAGACAGTAGAGCTGCTTTTTAAAAGCTTTCTTTTGCTGTTTCTCCCATTTCGAGGGTGGTTTCTCTAATGAAGAGGCTGATGTGCTCACAGACCTGATATGTATGTCTGGGTATCATTTTATGACGGTCTGCAGGAATGCCAGTTCAGGATTGGTTTTTGGGAAAATTAACATCTGTCTAGCACAGAAACTGTACTGTCTGAAATTGACTGATTCTGTGGAGAAGCTATTGCTGAAATTATTTACAAGAAGGGAGCTGTACTCTAGTCACGCTGATCATGTTGGAATTGCATTATTCCTCGTGGTCCTAACATCCTGCATTTCCAATGCACTGCTAAACCTGGTGTGACACCACTGAAAACCTCCTGAGTGTTCTGGAGCTTCCCTGGCTGTGCATTACTACCAGTATAGTAAAGGGGATCTTTTCCCAGTGCACAAGAGAACTTCACAGAGGATTTATTGCACGCATAGTACACAGTTGGAAAAACTGGAATTCCTCTTGAGCTGTGCTGAAAGCACACTGCAATTAGCCCCTTAGTTTGCAGAAACCTGTATGAATTTAGCTAATGTGCATTTTCAGAGTTGCACCTCCAGAGCAATTCACATCCACATCCTATGTACAACCCCATGAACTGACTCAGAAACTCCATGCATTCTCCACAGATCTGCAAGGGTTTTGTCAAACCCGAGGCAAATTTCTGGGTTGCAGTACCATTTTTCAGTTGAGTGAAAACTAAGTGGAAGTATAGGGCTTCATGTTGAAATATTCATCCAAGGTAGTGCCATAGTCTATGAGCAGGAGCTTAGCCTCATGTATTTCCTCATCATAAACTGCAGTACAGTGACATAAGCCCTCCTCCAAGCTTACACAGAGAACATGCTGGACAAAATAGCTTTTTATCTAAGCTCTGTGGGCCACGTATATGAAATAAAGTTGCCAAACACAAATTAATGTGTAATTATTTTTCTTGCCTGAATCACTTTCTTTCATGTGTCATAACATGCAGAGTAAATAGCACCACACCTTTTTACTTTAATTGTGGTAATCTGATCTCTCAGCCACAAGAAAGCCTTCTCTAATGCTGTCTTTAGAATGGACTTTCAAGGCAAAGCAAGAGCAGTAACTGTAATAATCACCTCTTCTTTTCTTCTGCTGTCAAAATGCAAGGGGGTTGTTGAACTAATCAAGAACCAGGACCACACGGGCAAAAAAATAAGTGCCCTAAAAGACAAACAGAGGTAACTGTTTCACAGGTAATTTAAGGTGATGCTGGTATTTTTTTTTTAATTATTTTTTTTTCTGATTTGCCTGGTGACTAATTATTTACATGTTAAACATAAGGCTGCCTGGCTTTACGGTAATACCATAATGGGAAACATGTTATATCATTTATCTGCTTGGATTGTCTCAGAGTTTTGAGGAACAGAACTTAATAGGGGCAGGTGTCATCCCAGTTTGATCTCAGCTTGATCATCAAGGATCTCCTGTGCCCAGAGGATCATTAAGACAAATAGACTTTCATTAGCTGCTTTGGCCCATGTTTTGCACTAAGTCCTTGGAAAAAATGAAAGAGACAGGGATTTACTTTAGAGCAGAAAGTCTCTTAGGAAGACAAGCCCTTTTCTCATTATCATACATCACCTTCATTCCCTGACCAGCCACAGTTTAGAATTCTACATCCAAAACTGATCTTACAAGAAAATTAAATGAAGAATACTAAAAAGAGCTGCATGTTCAGCTACTTTTATGCTCTAATACCCACTGAGCTGAATGAATGTCTTCTCAGAGACTTTGGTGACTGCTGGGTTAGGTCCAAGCCTTCATGTTTTGGGGAAGGGTGGGTAACATTACAGAAGTCCTGACCCAGCACAACGGAGGAGCTCACCTGGAACAGAAGTCAAACTTTAATACTTCAAGGTGAAAGATATTGCCAGCCTCCTTTGTTAGCCCTGCTAAAATCATTGCCTTCTGCTGTGGTAGAAAGGAGAAGAGATGAATGATCTGAGGCTGAGGACAATCTACCATTTAAAGCTAAGCAAAGCACCCTGTAATTCAGTCCCTGCACTGGCAAGAAAGAGGAGAAACCTTACATCCTGACTGGGGTGCCCACGTGGATAACACTCCTCTCAAGCTTGCTGGAAAGAGCATTCGCAATTTTCTGTCAGCAGAATCCTGTAACATGGTTATTTCTAGTACAGCTTAAAGCTTTAAGTCACATCAGTATCTCCCTGTATTAAATGCAGAAGAAAGTGCCTCACATGGATGTCACATCATGGGAAGTACTGAGTGTCTGCAAATGGGTCTGTGCTGTCTTGAGCACCAACCTGCCCCCACATGACAGAAACTCAGAGAGGTCAGAGCAGCTGTACATTATAGACCTTCTTCTGCGTTTTGCCATTGTGGAGTGGAGACACTGAGGCTTTTCTCTCCAGCTCACAGAGATCTGGCAAAAGCTTACACCATACTTAGGTTTTTTGAGTCTTCTGTACTCCTCCTAGCTCCTTGGTGGAGCTCTGCTGCTAAAGGTTGTTTGCCTTCTGCTTAGGTAATTCTAATTACATACTTGCTGCTTTTGCTAGGATCATTGCTAACTAGTTACACTGAAAGTGCTGCAAGTCATCACATGCTAATTTAAACTAGTCTTTTGATTTCTGCCTAACATTACTTACTACCAGAATCCAAGCAGCAGCTCATTGCAGTTCATCCCTTCCACATAAACCACCCTTGCCCAGCAGAAGGAAATGACCAGCAGTTAGCTGCTAAATTTGCTTGGGAAAATACTGGGAAAGCATTCCTTTTCACCCACACACACACACACACTGCTTTACCCTACAATATATTTGGGGGCAACTTATGTCTTTGGTTATCGGTCAGTTTATCTCTGTATCATTTCTCTACTAACAAAATCACTGAAGTCACAAAGATCTTAGAAATACCTTATCAAACTCTTTGATGTCAGATTTGCCCAGCTTAACAAGAGGCTTAACCAAACATCCTCATCACCCAATGCCAAAACATCCTCCTCGCCCAGTCTAAACACATTCTGCTCGCACAAATTTAAACACGACAAGGCCTTGCTGCCTTATTACCTAACTGACAAAAAAGGCTTCTTCTGTGTCAGATGCACAGCTATTAGACATAGCATCCTGCTTCTGTTTCTACTGGAGATCCCTCTACTAAAGGTTACACTTGTTCATTTGTTCCTCTACAGCTCCACAAAAGATCACACATACTCAATAATCCCTCTAATAGACAGCATTGTCTACAATTTCCATTTCTAAGGACAGCCAAGATGGAAAATAGAGGGGAGCAAAAGAAAATATTCAGTTGCTCCAATTAAAGAGCTTTATGTTTGCAGAGGACTCCATTTGTAGACCAAGGTTACAATCACTTATGCAATGGTCAAATACAACTAGTTGTTCTTATCTCCCTTAAAAAGTTTATCAGCAGGTGTTGCAAGAGGTAGTACTTGATAGAATTTAAAAGGCTGGTATTAGATGACTACAGATGGAGCTAATGTAGCACCAAACCCCACAGTGCTGGGCCTAGCTAATACAGTGCTTCTCTTTTTCATGGGTGTACAATCCACCCACATAGCTGCACCCAGTATGGGATGTTTTATAATAACTGTCTCTTTCATCTAAACTAATCAAAGCCATTAGTTTACAGGAATCAGTGTCTGGAGAGATGCCTCCACCCTTTACGTGACAGAAAGCTGTTGTAGATTCATCAGGATGGAAGCACCATATAAACATTTAAGCAAATAAAAAAGCTGTGAGGAAAACAAGAGGAGCTATAAACTATTACCACCCAGAGGGCAGGTGTAACTTTTGCAAGGAAAATTTGTATGGCTCCTTATATGCCCTGCTGCATATTGAGAAGAGTTGAGCTATTGAGCAAAAAGATTTAACTATGCTCTGCTGCATATTGAGAAGAGTTGAGCTATTGAGCAAAAAGATTTAACTCCTCGGAGCTGCGTCAACCTACAAAATACTTTCAAAGTTTGTCTAGCCTCCCTGCTGCAATCATAGCAACCTGGGGCAGGTGTGAGAGAGAGCTGAGCTCCACAAGACATACAACAACCTGCTGCTTTCTATTCTTCTTTTAATGTTTAAAACCTTCACACTCTCCAGGAGTGGCATCAAAAACGATGACAACAATGTAAAAAGCAAATGTGGCATCACTTACAGGTGATGTTACATCAGGCAAACACTACTTTGGTTGTCCGCTGCTATGGGATAGGCAAGTTTTCTGACTAGAGGGGGCCAAAGCTTCATCTCTGGTAACAAGTGTAGCAGTAAGAACCAGAAAAATAGACAGCAAGGCGAAATAAGGAAGACAAATTATGTATGGCACCTACATATTAAAAGGATTCTTTCTATAGGCCACACGCTCACAAGATTTCTGTCATATGCTTGTGGTCCTCTGGGCTATGTACACTGAATTTTAAATGCAATACATACAAAATAGGTATAAAACTTATAGAATATTTACAAAATATGTAAATAATATCATCCCCAGCCAATCCAGGTGATTGAGATGCAAATATTTCCTGTACATTATACCAAGATGGTGTAAATTTTGCCTTCAGTCATAGTCCCTTTGTATAAAAACTACCCCATTGGTTATTAAACAACACAGATGAGCATAGGTTTCATGGTTCTCTAGACCCTGTCTGCCTTCCTGAGCTGTGACAAATAGTCTTCAGACGGACTGCAGCTCCTTTGCCTGTACAGGGTACAGGCACCTCCTTTGTCCTTCTGATTTGGCACCCTCACGTTGCCACGAGGCACTTTGGGCAACACCTGACAGAAGAGTCAGGCATGCAGGCACAATTTGCACACAGTGCAGGGAGAGAAATGAGCTCCAGTTCCCTTTCCCAGTAGGACCTGGAACTTTTCCAAAGCTCACAGGTCTGGGTGGGTGTGAAAAGCTGAACAGTCCAGAGTTTCAGAGGGTTTACCCAACTTGATATAACCTACCAAACGAGACTTTGCTGATCCCAAATGGAATCTAAAAATGTGTGAGAAAGGATGTCATTGTTGAAATTAACTATTTCCTTCTATTTACTTTTCAAAATAAGCTTCTTCTAGCGCAACTGGTTTTGGTGTGGCTGTGCAAGTGATGATAAGTCCATCAGACTTTTACTACGATCCTATGAACAAAGATACCAATAAATACCCACACAGTAAATAATGCTATCATACAACAGCAAGTATTTCCAGAGTGCTCCTATTCATAGTCATATTCCTGACAAATTCCAGGCACCTCATGGAGGACAGGTTTCTCTTTGCACTCTCTCTTGGTGCATCATAGGATGGAAGGATGAAAGAAGGCCCAGGGCCTGTCCCCTGCAACACAGCTGGTCCAGGCCTCCCTTTCACACCTTCTCAAACTAAGTGGTTTCTGCAGAGGCTCCTTGGCGGCTTTGTGCCTCGTAGGCTGGGAATAACATCTGGCACTTCAGGCAAGGTGGTCTCAAGATTCTCCAGTGACAAAGATCATTGCGCAGCTTGTGGAATCTCGTCCCATACTGAAGGATCATCAGTGCCTGAACTTAAAGCCTCCTCACCTTTTTTTTTTCATCCGGGTCCATTACATTTTGCCTAATACCACCTGAACATGGAAAGCACTGAAGAGTTTGCTTCCTTGGGGAAATCCTTTAAGTATCTGAAGACTAGCTTGATATGGTGTTTGGCTCTCTCTTGCTCTGCTCAGACTAGTTCCTTCATTCTGTCTTCATGCTGGGTTTTCTAAACCTTTGATCACTCTGGTTCTCCGAGGGAACCTGTCTTTGCCATGTGTCTCCTGGGTTCTGTGCCTGAAAGTACAGCGCTGAGCAGTAGAACAATGACTTCATACACCTCAGATACCACACGTTTATGTCTGTGAGCAAGTCCTTAGGTACTGAAGGAATTTTTTTTGTTAAAAAAAAGAAATAAATTATGAAACTTAATGAAATGTTGATTCTGGTAAATTCTACAGTTCTTTACCACTGAAGTGCCCGGACTGAGTGCCATCCTTTATCACTTGGACAGGAATGTTCAGTGCATAGTAAACCAGGTGCTTGTAAATTTTACAGTGGAATAAAAGAAATGTATTGCACTGAAAGAGTCATCTACTAGAATTAAGGAGGGAGGCTTAATCTTCTCATTTTATTTACTGCTAGGCAAATAGTCATGGGCTAGTTCCAAGCAAGACACCAAAATAGAGTGAAGACAAGAAAACCAAAGTATTTCTTTACCTTGTTTGTATTACTCATAAGTTAAAAGGGTTAGAATAACAGAAACATTTCAGTGATTGAAAGTAGTATCTCCTGAAGTCTTTCACTGTGCTCTCTGCCTTTCTCTGGCATTCCTAAACAGGCAGCCTGTATGACTCCCACAACTACTGGGACCATTGGAGAGTGACAGATCTGGTATTACACTACTCAGAGTTCCTCCTGAGACTTCTCTAAAGACAGTACAAGCATAGACTAGGTGGAGAGGATATTGTTTCTAGGTAGAGGGGATTTCCTTAGGTCACTAATGAGGAATTAGATCTTCCCCGTTCTCTGACAAGAAATGGCAAGGGAAAGAAAAAATATCTCCACCCATTACCAAATGCCTCCCTCACTTCCTAGGAACCTGAAACAATTTTCCAGAAGTCCTTCTTATAGCTGCCAAATCTCATTGACGTTTCTGTTGGGTAAGTATTTACTGCAAGCTCAAGACAGGCTCCTACCAGAGATTTTTCCACCCCACCCTTCCACCCTGCATATACATAACAAGGCAGTTATTCATGGACTGTGCACAAGATGAGATGGAAACTCCCAAAGCTGTAGATGGGATTCAGACAGGCTGGGGAATATGGCAGTTTAGGAAGGAAGTTGGCCAAGAACTTAAGACATAAACATCTTGCAGGAGTTCTTCTGCTGCCTGTTGTTCTGGTGGTTTATTTTTAGACTGGAGTGGTATAGAAAGCATCCTGCTGTCCTAGTTCCCTCCAGGGATGGAGGATGAGTGCTGCAGAGAATAGCACTAGCTAATAAACTGGACCTGAAAGCACTAACTAGAACATCAGCAAGCCATCAATGTGGCTTTCTTTTGGGGCACAGAGATCACATTTCTTCCAAGTTCAAGTAGGTTAGGTAGAGTGCTGAACAGCAACAAAGCTTTACAAAACCTAGCATTTGAGGTAAATTGATCTGAGTGTTTGAGCATCTCTTTTTCAAAATAAATTGCATCATGTTGGAACAGGAAGGACAGGAAAAAAATTAAATTAAGGGGAGTGGAAGAAGGGCATAGAGCATAAATCCTCATTTGAACCAAGTACTATATAGGCATATGAACCTCCAAACTGCACAAAATCAATTTTGGAAACTAGAAAATCCCCAAATCCTCAAAAATTATCTCATCCAAAACTTATGAGTATGCACAGACCTAAGTGAATCAACATCTCTTTGCAATACGATAGTGACAGAAATAATCCTGAGGGTGAGGGTCATCTGCTCAGAGCTCTGATCTCCAATGGTTGAAAGCCAGATGTGGGATTCATTTTCATGTTCTCTCGCTGCTATAGTACTTCTCTTTCCCACCTGTGCTTGTTGTTACTGTAGGAACACAAGGCTGATTTTGTCTTTCATCTCAGTTGTGGTTTCTGGGTGCTGTAAATGCATAACAATTAATTATGACATCATCAGTTTCTTGCCCTACGTAATCTTGGAGATATCATACACCAACAGTAGCATTCTTCATCCACACATAAGGGTCAGACTTGAGATTATCTGCCTCTTGCTGATGCATACACTTCTTTTGAGACCCTCAGTCCTAACACTACCTCCCCTGATAACACTCATGGTCTTTGTCCCACTCTCCACATTCAGTAGGGCAGGATTCCTAGTCCAGGTATTAAAGGAACATTTGGCATCTGCTTCTCCTATTTCCTTTTAATTACCCTATGAGGAGTCAAAGAGCAAGCTGACAGCTAGCTTCCTATAAAATAGCAAGTGATGAGGAAGGTCTAATGCTGAAGAATATAAAAGGGAGCTCTTTGAAAACCAAACTAGATTCTTGCATAATAACACTGACAAGAGGCTGAAAGCAGGAATCCTAGCAAGGCTGCAAACCACTTCCCTGAACAGTGAAGTTCAGGCTGTGGTTCCAGTAATGTCATTAGCTTGAGCAGGTATAAGGTATGTGGCTACACCCATCTGTCCATTTTCTCTCCCTGCCTCTTACAGTCATACCCATGATCCTTTTCTTCCAACTTCTCACCTTAGCAATTCCCATGTCTTGCTTTTCTCTCAGTCGCATTTTAGTTGCAGTGTAGCTACACACTGAGCTCTTTGCTGGAATCTGGGACAGAGTATGGCTGAGTGGCCAGAAAAGACAGTCTTTGGAAATCTTTGATCTTGCACTTTGCTTTTGCAGGACATAAATGCCTGATTAGGTATACCTTGGCTGTGAATCTAAGTAGTAATTTCCATATCTAATCAGTCTCACTTTTGGGGACATAACAGAAAGCGAGGTTGCTTCTAACTGATGAAACCTATGTCCTCTTTTTGCCTCTAGTGCAAGTTTCAGTGGTTCCTTTTGGTGTAGGGTGCTTTCAAGAGCTAAAGGTCGTTGAGATACAGGTTGTTAGAGCTGCAACACATAAAGAGGAAAGCATCAGCCTTGTGCAACAATGACTAAGAAGCAGCACCTCGAGGGGAAATTTCCTCATTTTCAGTCATAGATTCTGAAACTTTATTTCATGCAACACAAGGACTAACCTCTATTTTCTCCTGTATCTTATGTACCAGCACACTGAACAAGAGCTCCATATGGCATCAACCTTGTCTGTTCCTCCAAACTCTCCCATTCTCCAAATTTCAAGTCCTCAATTGATGGGAAATCAGTTTCAAGGAACTCCTCCAGAACTATTTCTTGCTGTTAAGTACCATCTCTGTGGTGAATATTTTAGCGTATGATTAAATGCAAACTAAATGCTGCTCTATCCCTCAGAATTTGAAAGACTGGCAGAGTGAAGCCGATACCCTGAGGCAAGGTAAACACTGACCAGGAAGTTTTTGCCATGTGCTGACAAACATATATGTGTACATAGTCTTCTCTGGGGCATCATGAAGAACAAGTTTATCTCAAAAGCCATGAAATTGAGAAATATATAGTTTGGGAGCATGGAGTGTAGTTTCTTCAAAAGCAGAAAGCATAGTCTTGTTTTTCCCAAATTATATTCCACTCTTGTTCTGACTTAAGTATAATTGCCTCAGTCAGTGGGAATCTTTGACTGCATTCACCAGGAGAATCAGTGCATTTAAGTGTTAAGACAACTACTGGCACCAGGGTGTCTTCCTGAGATGATCAAATCTATTCCCCACCCTCCACCTTTACTGGCAGAAAGTTAGGGAAACACAACTGTCCTGTAAAGAT
>VWYK01025707.1:2884-13444 GCA_013399775.1 Semnornis frantzii | reverse complement strand
CCTTACCATTCTATGATCTTACATTTTCTGTTAACTTTAAACCAGTTTTTCTCCTCACGTAAAGACTAATTCTGAAGGACTTCAATTCTTTACCTGTTAATTCCTCCACTAGAAGGATGTTCTTATCTACTGCAGATACAGGTTCAATTCCATATGGAATAAAGACCGAGTTACATGCTGGAATATACATTCTTAAATTACTCTCCATTGGGTTACTCTGGCAGTATATTTAATAATAATACCAGATTTAATGGAAGAAATGCACTTTCATCTGAAAATGTTTGTATAGTAACAGTATTGTAGTAGTATGCAGAATGTATTCAAGTTCTGAAGACCTTACTATTTATGTTATTTGTTAGGAAATGTTTATTGAATCAAATTTCATGGTCTCCAGTGTTTTTTCTCTGCTTTGTGTGTATCTCTGAGACAAAACTGATCTGAAGAAACTTGAAATATTGAGAATTTTTTATTTTTATTATACGTTTTGAAGTCAAATATTCCCCACTCCAAGGCCATTTTTAAAGACTGCATGGAAGGGCTCACTTTCCTTTGCAGCATTACTCACTTAAGTTGATACAAATTTTGCAGGTGACCTCAGTGTGAAAAATTTCTCAATCGTAATCCAGCCACTCATAGACTTCAAGTGAAGGGAAATTCAACACCAGAAACTTCCAAGTGTTGAGCAATTGCTTCCTTAAAAAAGGCAAATACATAGAAATGTTCTTAAATTACAAGTGTTTTACTTTACATATTTCATGTAATTTTTGTTCCAATTTCCAGTGAGGCTTTGAAACCTCTGTAAAACTGTAAGTGAATAGCAGGGCACTGGAGTGGCATCTTCATCTTCTGACCTTCAAGTTTATTTTGCATAATAAATAAACCACTCTAATAAAAAAAAAACCAAACGCTTTCTTACTGAGCAGTTTTATTGGTGAATTTCAATTCCCTACTGACAATTCTTTATAATAAGAAAGGATTCTTGAATTTGATTAGCATCAGATTATAGTCATTTTATCTTCCAAGTGCCACTTCTGCTAACTGAAGATAAATGCACTGCTCTGTTACCCTCCCAAGACACAGAACATATTAAAAGTTTCAGTACTAGCCTAAAACTTAATTAACATTCATATGTTTCCTGGAAGTTACTGGTTGCCCAAACCAGAGCCTTACAGATGAAGCTGAAATTACAGACTCTAAAATATCACTATTTGGCACATTTTGTTTAATTATAGAAATGATATATCTAAAACTATTAGTAAAATGCTAATGTAATGATTTCAGTCATTGCAGACCTTTTTGTGATTAAAATATGACTGCGCAGGAGCATTGGGGAACGTCAACCAAATGCTGATTTCTTCTTGATCAGGGAAAATTCACACCCTTGAAAAGTAGGAACACAGTAAGGTGTACAAAACTGAACCTCTTTCCTGGTATCAATTATTAGAATTGTATAAATAATAGAAAAAAAAAATCTTTGTCATTACTTCCATCGAGTCTGAGCAGAACCTTAAGGCAATAATTATAGTAAATGACAGGTTTTTATTTTAGCAAAGCCACTTCACACAATGCTTCATTATGCTCTAAAATGGTTGTGCTTTGATCTGAAATATTGTTATTTGAAAAGATTCCAATTCACTAAACTAGAGCCCTTCTTTAAAATCTTCTATAACTTCCAAAGCAGTTGCTGAGTTATTTACTCAGGTTAGATAAAGAGCCCAGGAACTACATCTTTTAGATAACAACTACAAAAACGAAGCTGAAAGGAGAGCTCTTTCTGTTTTAGGATACACGAATGAGCAATACCTTTGCTTTTTGTGATGAATAGGACAGATAACACCAAATGCACAACACTAGCTCTCATCTAACTGCAACTGTCTTAAAGATAATATTGGTTTAGACAACGGATGAAGAGGCTGAAGAAAGTCTATGCCACATTAGACACCAGTTTGTGTCACCGATTATGAATACAAGTATATTATTGGATTTATTTGACCAGCTAATCTCTGGAATATGAATTTCTTAAGTAATCCTTTTTTTGTTTGCATTAACAATTAGGATGGAGTCCAACTGAAATATGATTAGCAATTCAAATCAATCAGATTTGTGAAAGGTATGCTGAATTTCAATTGTATGTGATTCATGGTCATGGTAGGAATTTTAAGGCTTTGGAATTTTGTAACGTTTTCCTTTCCTAGGCACATCCAGACACCCAGTATTCTACAGGAACAGGCTTCACACCTATCAAAGAGAATGGTATCAAATGAGTCGGAAATATGTTACCATGTTCTGTGCTGATTTGACTGTTGCAATACAAAGTTGTAGCAAACAATTATTAGAATTAATGGTAATTAATTTTAAAATCATCACAGTGCATTTTCAGTTGGCCAGGTTTATTGTAAATCCTTCATTGCATATTGTGAGAAATGTTAACATGAAGTTTTTATTGTTCCACAAACTCAGAAATCCACTTACATGCTAATTATTATGTTCATTTCATTAATATTTCTTCACCTAGTTCTATATTTTGTAGCATTTAACATCAAATTGTTCCCCTGAGAATTTTATGAAGCATGGCTTGAAGGAATAAAAAAGGAAAAAGGAATGCTTACTCATTAGGTGTAGTGCAGTAACTTCATGCACTGAAGACAGTATTCTGCTCAAATCACAACATTCACAGTTTACTGCTGCTCTCTTTGCCTGTAGTTAAGCTGCCCCTTTTTTGTGGGCAGTAGATGGAACTGGTACACAAATAAGCTGTCAGAAATGCTTAAATTGTGTATTGCACTCTTAATATGCAAGTAGGACTAAGTGTATGGATGAACAATAGCACTCTATAAAACACCCTGCTCTTACTTGATACAGCTGGTTCCACATAATCCTGCAGCACACAAAACTGCAGCATCTGGTCTTTTCCTGTCCTCTGAATTAATTTATAATTTTGAATCAAATTTACAACAATGCAGATGTGACCAGCCTTTCCTCACATGAGTAATGTGCAAGTAGAGAAACTCGATAATACCTTCAGAAAAGCTTCAACTTCTTGTTTCCTTCATAAGGATGCTCATCTTCAAAGACAGACAAGTACTTCTGCCTTTAAACTGGGTATTTCAGCAAGAAATACTGCTGAAGTTACAAATGTTTGAATCCCTGAAAAAATACATTATTTATTAAGGACTCACTGTGCTGGTTTGAGGCTAACTGGAACATTTTCCTGAGAGAAAATAAATCCTTAGAATGGTAAGGCTGGAAGGGACCTCAAGGAGCATCTAGTTCCACCCCCCTGCCATAGGCAGGGACACCTCCCACTAGCACAGGTCACTCAAGACCTCCTCCAGCCTGGCCTTGAACACCTCCAGGGAGAGAGCAGCCACAACCTCCTGGGCAACCTGTGNTGCTGTCTGGGCTGCATGTGCACATTGCAGGCTCATGTTCAGCTTTTCATCAACTCAGAGTCCTTACCTGGGAGAAGAAGGAAAAAACCAGTAACCTATATCACTCATTCTTCTGCTGAGAAATGCAACTGGTCAAAATATAGATAAGACACTTCTCAGTTCTCAGTTATTGTTCTGTTCCTTCACTCTAGCAGACTGTGATTGCATCTGTCTTAACTCTAATCTGACCTAACCCCTTGTTTCCCCTCACCTCCTTGTTGTCTTTTGGACATCTCACCTCAGATCTCTCCAGATTTATCATGTGAGATATACAGGGATTGATCTTGGTATTGCTGAAGGGAGGGAAAGAGGAGAGAGCGGGAAGGAGGTTCGGCTCGGGATCCTCCTGGTAATCTAATTGTTTGGGGAGGGATTTTATGTTTCGGTATTACTTCTAACTTGTATATAACTGTATATTGTGTATATCTCTGCTTGTACATTGTGCTAAGCTGTACATATAGCTTAATTTCTTAACTTTCAGTTGGCTGAGTCCAGTCTGGGAGATTTCATTGTGTGTGGGGCAGATAACTCCCAAACCATCACACTCAGTCATTGTTTTCTGTCTTCCACAAAATGTCCTTGCCTTCGTCCTTCTTGATGAGGTGTAGCTGGACCTGCTCCTGCCACAGAGATGAACGACATGTGGCCTGATCACCTGGAAAACACCAGGAGAACACAGGCTCGCTCTTTCTGCTGAGAGGGTCAGGTTGAAGACAGAGAGCATTGTTAGAAACAGAGTGAGCTCTAAAGAGTGTTCTGGGAGTAGAGCAGCAGAGAAATATCACCTGCAGTATTATGCATTTGTTCTTTGCTGGTGTTCTTTATCCAGCTTCTAAGCAGCACAGAGTCAGGGTTCATTTAGCTAGTCTGCGCTCAGGTTTAACAACTGCTCTTGAAGGCTGCTGACCAGACCAGTCAAATGCAGTTAGCAAAACCTTAAAACAGTTTCTTTGTGGTTATGTACATGCAAATTGTTTGGGGTGGTGTTTTAGTAGCACAATACAGAACAGTTTGGAGAGCTCTGATCTAGTTCAATGATGGTTCTGATGTCAATGTTCTAACAGTTCTGACTAGTTCATAGAATCGTAAGGTTGGAAGGGTCCTCAAGGATCATCTAGTTCCAACTCCCTGCCATAGGTAGGGACACCTTCCACTAGTACAGGTCACTCAAGGCCTCCTCCAACCTGACCTTGAACACCTCCAGGGAGGGAGTATTCATTTATCTGATTTCGAATTGTACTGCCAACAAAGGTAGCTGGTTGAGGTACATATATACATGTCAAAGGAAGTTCTATGCTATCATTTGCACAGCTTCATTAGGCTGTCACATAATTTTGTTGCAGCTATGCTGGTACTTTGAGACAAGTGAAAGCAGCTGGACTGGCTGATTAATAGTTTTTCTTTTCATAGAGCCATGGAGTTGTTTTGGTTATAAAAGACCCCTTAAGTCCAACCAGTCTCTTAATTCTACCAAGTCTGGGTTCTGAACCATGTCCCTCAACACTGTACCTCTGTGACTTCTAAGTACCTCCAATCACAGGGATTCAGCCACCTCCCTGGGGAGCACATTCCAGTGTTTGAGAAACCCTTTTAGTGAAGAAATTTCTCCTGATACCAAATATAAATCTCCCCTGGACTACTCGAAATGTTCTAACGATTTGAGCAGTCATATCCAAAAATCCGTTGTCTATACCATCACTTACCATTCAGGTAAATAAAGCCCAGCAGCATAACTCTTATTTTCTCAAGACACTTAACCATAAAGGTGTAACAGGGGAAGCATTGACTCCCAAAAGATGCAATGCTGCATGAGACAGCCATCTGATCCAAAAGATCCTAAGGATCAGGAAGATAAAACAGCTTCACTACATACTGAGAATATAGCCACTTTCCCAAACTTAGAATAACTTTAAATGTTAAACTTTATGTACTTCTCAGAATCCCTTCCTCAAGAAAAATAAATTAAAAATATAAATTAAATATAAACCATCCCCCCAAATAAACCCAACCAGGCAGTTGTGTATTAATTTATACTGTTAACAGGTATTTTCAAATTAGACCTTTAGATTTTTTTTTTATATGGAGAATTTTGCTTATTAAATGTTATGTAGCACAGATGACAACCTTGGATTTTGCATAACAGGTTTTGTGTTGCAAAAGGTAGGGAAAACTTTCAATGTTTTTCTTTTTTCCCTCCCAAAATATAATTTGTATGTAACTTGAAAGAACTCACCTTAACAATTTTGTCAGTTTTGCAACTGCCTCTGTCCATTTTATAATTTCATGCATGACATTTTCCATTTCCTTTAAGTAGCTGGTGGCAGTTATTTAGAACTTTGCCCTTCAAAATATTTCCATGGAAACTGGAATTAAACAATCATTAAAACAGATGAGTCCTTTTGTTCCTTGGAGATACTGATGGTATTTACCTTTACAAGTAGGAATCTAGGAGGGGTGTGTGTGCGTGCATGCACATGAGTAAGCATGAGTCGCGATGGCGATAGCCTTAAAGGCACAAAGATCAGTTTAGATAGTGACTAGTTCTATACACAGACTGCCAGAGCTGCTTCAGCCCTTCTGAAGATTAAGGCACCAATCTACTCAAGAAATTTGTGTATTGTACTACCAGATAAACCTCACTTCTTTTGCCCAGTGCATTCATTTACAAAAACCCTGAAGGATAAACAGTGAACATAGGTGCTTATTTGAAAAGACAGACAGGAATTAATATTTGAGTGTATGCTGGAATAAAAACCATGTAGTAAAACAGCAAAGGAAAAGAAACCTCCTTACTGCTTGTTGTAGGTTAGGGAATATGGACAGAATTTGAAATTTAAATATGATTTAAAAAGAAATACAAGGTGAATACAAGAAAATATTTTTCTTTTTAAATACAGAAACCATGAAATTAAATAAAACATTTTCTTTTTCAAAAGATCAAAGGAATAACAGAAATGGGAGAGTTTCCAGCTACCTTTTCTGAAGAGGGAAGGATTTTCAAACCGAATTAACTTGTGAAATCTACAGCATTTTGTGAGATTCTAAGATATCTGTTGTACTCTGCATAGTGTTTAAACTGGCACCACAGAAATTTCCAAACTGACCAAAGTTCATCATAAAATTCAAGTATCTGAATATACTTAACTGTGTTAATCCTGCCTATAAGTTACATCTCACAATCATCAAAACCCTGATGGCATTTGCCATCATCATGTGCTACAGTTGAAAAGGCTTCTAGAAATTTCTTCTTCTGAACAGACTTGTTAAACATCTGATGGAGTGAAATCTGTAACAGCAAAAACGTTCTGCCCTCATCATTCCCTGCAACTGGAAGAACAGAGGAGAACACTGCTTGTGCTCCTGATCCACTACCACCCATACTAAGGCCCTCATGTTTCTCTTGCTTGTCTTCTGGTCTTTTGTTACAACTTCATTGCTGTCTATCTGAAAAATCATTAATGGTTAGTAATCTGAGGGCTGTGACAGAGCAGGAAGTTTTCTCTTTGTGTCTTCAAACTCTGATGGAGGAAGGCAGCAGATGTCTTTAGCAGCAGGGTAAGTCTGTATGCTGGGTTTTCTGTTCCCTTCAGAAAGGAGTCTCCTATGATGATGACTTTTTTTTTTTTAGGGAAGCAATTCTGACATGGCGCATTTCTAACAGTCCAAAATTCTAAATAGTTTTTAATATCCAAATGGTTTCAAGTAGTTAATATCACAAAGTATTGATCCAGAAGACTTTATGTTGTTCAGAGCAGGTATTGGATGGTGGCACACAGAGTGGTGATCAAGGGCACAATGTCCGCCTGGAGACCAGTGTCAAGTGGCTCCCTCAGGGGTCACTGCTGGCACCAGTGCTGTTTGACATCTTTGTCAGTGACATGGACAGAGGAATCAGTGCAGCCTCAGCAAGTCTGCAGACGGCACCAAGCTGTGTGGCACAGTCGACTTGCTGGAGGGCAGGGATCCATCCAGAGGGATCTGGACAAGCTACAGAGGTGTGCCCAGGCCGACCTCATGACATTCAACAAGGCCAAGTGTAAGGTCCTGCACCTGGGTAGGCACAATCCCAAGCACAACTCCAGGCTGGGTGGGGAATGGCTGAGAGCTACCCTGAGGAAAAGACCCTGGGGGTCTGGGGGTGAGGAAAAGCTCAACATGAGGCTGCAGTGTGAGTGCAGCCCAGACAGCAACAGTGTGCTGGGCTGCAGCAAGAGCAGTGTGTGCAGCAGGGCAAGGGAAGGGATTCTGCCCCTTTGCTCTGCTCTCCTCAGACCCCACCTGGAATCCTGTGTGCAGTTCTGGAACCCCCAGAGCAGGGAGGACATGGAACTCTTGGAGTAGGTCCAGAGGAGGGCATGTAGATGCTCAGAGGGCTGCAGCAGCTCTGCTTTGAGGACAGACTGAGGGATTTGGGGCTCTGTAGCCTGGAGAAGAGGAGGTTTCCAGGAGACCTTAGAGTAACCTTCCAGTATCTGAAGAGGGCTACAGGAAGGCTGGGGAGGGACTATTGACAAGGTCTTGCAATTACAGGACAAGGGACAATGGGTTTGAAGTGGCAGAGGGGAGATTTATCCTGGATGTTAGGAGGAAGTTGTTTGCAGTGAGGGTGGTGAGACACTGGCACAGGTTGCCCAGGGAGGTTGTGGCTGCTCTCTCCCTGGTGGTGTTGAAGGCCAGGTTGAATGAGGCCTTGAATGAATGGTGCCAGTGGGAGGTGTCCCTGCCTATGGCAGGGGGTTGGAACTGAGATGATCCTTGAGGTCCCTTCCAACCTTACCATTCTATGATTCTATTGAATTAAGTTAATGAATAGACTCATCTAAATTTAGTAAACCATAGGAATGAAGTTAAATGTTTGCTTAGGAATTTGCTACATCAGATCTCCTTTAAATACACTGTGAGGAGATCCCTAATGTGCACTGTGTACTTCAAACATAATATTCTCTTTTTAAAAACCAGTAAAATCAAGTCTCACAAGGCTTTTACCGGTAACTTGTAATCAATGTTTTACCAAGATGACAAACATACTTAGTTTACTTTCCCTAGAAAACAGACTCCCTGAAATTGTTAATCTAATACAGGTATGGAAAGAAATGACATAAATATATAAACCAGATGTTTTCAACTCTATAGTGAGAAGTATCTCTGCCTTTAGAATGGAAAGAAAATGTTCTTTTCATAGATGAAAATTATCTTTTCTTTGCACAACAGTCTTACCTCCAACTGAGACAAATCAGGTACTTTGATTTCAGGGAATATTATGCCTCCTTGTTGCCTGAAGTATCAGTGGAGATCTTATTTAGAACTCAACTACGTATTTCCGGATTTGCAAAATGCAAAGCACGTGTCGTACTGAAGGAAATGGTTTTAAATTGCATTTAATTTAAAAGGAAGATTATACAAATGTACAGCTGAAGATTGATACATAGGTGATGCTGCAAGTTAATCCATTATTATTGTTTTGCTCTCTGGCACAAATAGGAAAAGTGTTGTCTTAATGTCCTGTATTCAGTACTACCAATTCCTGCTGCAAAGTATTTTACATGTCTGCACTATTCCCCTTTTAATCCTGTTTCTATGGTAACTACTATAGCTGCAGTTTATTAAAACATTTGGCAAGCATTATTCTGCTGGTTGCTACAATCAGATACATGCCAGAATGTAACACCCAAGGAAAAGATCTGTAAAGTGGATTCCATATTAAGCTATATAAAAATTCAGATAAGGTTAAGAGGTTAGATTTTACCTAAATTAGATTTCTGTAAATTTTGCAAGAGTAAGAACTTTTAAAATGACAAAATCTGTCATTATTTAAAAGAAAACTTAAAGAATTGACCAATAAAAGAGAGTTTCACTCTCTGTGTTACTCACTAGACCCTTAAATGTGAGACACGTAGCATAAATTCTAGCAAAGTAAGATGAAGCTATATTATTTAAATGGATGATTGAATTAGTATATTTAATAAACACATCTATTTCATTTGAAAGTTCCATGTGTAACGTAACCTTTCTTCTTCCAGAGTGCTCGCTTCAACTCAATATCACTTTACGATCACATAATTTGCATGGACAAGAAGTTTCAAAGCTGTTTCACAAAAATAAGTGATATCGTAACAGCTGTACTTATGCCACCAGGTTATGTCTACCACACAAAAAGTGAAGCTGCTGGTTTCAAACCGACTGCTAGCATTTAATCCCTTATTTTGTTGGTTGTTTGGGGGGGTTCTTTAGTTTTAGTGAAATCATAGAATTGGTTTGATTGGAAAATGCCTATAGCATCATTAAGTCCAACCATTATACAACTCTGCAAAGTCTGATGTTAAGCCAGGTCCTTCAGCACCACATCGGTCTCTTTTAAACACTTCCAGAGATGCGGATTCAACCACCTCCCTGGGTGGTTTAATTTCCAGTGTTTAATAACCCTGTCATCCTCACATCTTTTCTGTTGTGTCAAACACTCAGATGTTGGGTTTTTTTTTTTAAAATTTGCATTATCCTTGTAATTTGTCACTGTTTAGAGAACTATGAATATAATATGTCATAAGAATGACTCTGGGCATTTTCTAACAATTCCAAGTTCATTATTGTCTTCCCTCCACATAAAACAAATGTAAGTTCTGAATCATGGAGTTGAAGTAAATGCTTAGAAATCCTAAATCAGAATAATTTTCAGGAACACACCTGAAGTGTTTTCTCTGCTGGCAAATGAAAGACACTTAATCTCAAAGAAAGCTCACTCTAATTTGCAGGAAGTTGATGATGTAGTTTACCCACTGCAATACTGATTTGTTTGAGAATACCTAGGAGATCAGTTGGGGTATTCTCCTTACATATTTCTCTACAAATAGGTTCAAACAAATTTTCATTACCTACAGAAATGAGATGCAGATAACTTTATTTGTGTAAAAATGCAAACAAACCCTTAACATACTAGCTCAAGGAGATAAAACACAGTAAGCAGTAAGCTCAGGCAGCCGAGTTTTGAAAGTCTATTTCAAAACTTGAAACCTGGGAGAATTGGGATAGGAGGAGTTGGATTTACAGAATCATAGAATGGTTTAGTTTGAAAGGGACCTCAAGGATCATCTCAGTTCCAAACCCCTGTCATAGGCAGAGACACCTCCCACTA
>VWYK01025684.1:0-12799 GCA_013399775.1 Semnornis frantzii | reverse complement strand
TTTTACAAAGTGGGGAGGGGGGGAGGGGGTGGCTAGGAACTCCCAAACCATCACACAGCAACCCCCTGTTAGCAGAGCTATAGTAGTCCAGTGGTACAGCCAGTACAGGAACCTCACTTGAATGACCTGTGAATCACATTTAGCTTGAAAGCATCACATTTTCTTTTCTCTTCTTCTTGCACATTTTTTATAATAAGTGTCATTGATTAGGAAAGTCTGTGTGTGCTGAGCTCTCTGAGAAGTAGATCAAGCTTGTCTTGATCTTTGAAATGTCAGCACTGAAAGCAAGGTTAAGAATATATAGAGAATGGATTTGGATGGGTGAGTATCATAGGGCTGCTCAGTGCTGGTGAATAGCTACACATGTTTGGATTGTTAGCAAGAGTAGAAACAGTTAAACTTTAATGTCTGAATTTTCTGAATGTGTTTCTGTGCACTTAGAGTTCCTTAACCATTCAAATGAAAATAAGTGGTAGCTTGTTTTGTTACATTATGTAGCACTCAGAAATAGAAGGGGGAGACAAGAATGGCAAGAAGAAACCAAACCATTTACAGAGCATATTATCTGCCTTCATTCTGCTGGCTCCAACTGACTTACAGTGACGAGGAAGACAAAAACGTTTCATTTATGTTTTGATGCGTTTCTTTTTTATGGCTTTTGGTGGAGAAACAGCATTACACTGCAAAAAAACCCAACAAACCCACTTTACATTTAGGTTTTTCTCTTACACAGAACATAATTTTTAGCATGCATATGTTTCTGAGGACTACATTCTACAAAAGCACTTCTTTCTTCGAATCCCAGTTCTTCTAAGCTGTTGAGCATTGTATAAATAATCATTAAAACACATTTGTTGATGGTTTGCCAGAACTTTGAAGAAAAGTCTTTCCTTTCAGAGGTTAGAAAGCCTTAATTCAAAATTAGAATTTAGTGGGGAAATCCTTCTATTTATCATTGGGTGAGAAACTAATTTGTTTATTTGTTTTGTTTTAAATTATTATTTTAGAATAAAAAGGATTAAAACTATTTATATAAATATAAGTGCTTCCAAACATAGTTTGGAAGTACAAAGTACAACTCAAAGTACATAATTCACAATGACACCAGAGATTGGTTGGTGTTTTGACTGGATGACTTCGGTATTATTTTTGTCTGCAGAGGAAAAGAGTTGTGCAGCATCCAAGTGGTGCAAGATGTTTGCCTCTTCAGGAATCATGATGAATTTGGGACAAGGGGCAGACTGTTCAATTAAAAATAAATGTATTGAGGGGAGAGAGAGAGAGAGAAAGGCTTTTGAACTGAGAACGTTTGCATTCCTATTAGGTGTCTTTTCAGCTGGGAGCTCTTCTGAAGTGCAGATCCTTGTAAAGGGAGTAAGGAAAGATGAACAAAATTGTAAACTAAGAGAAGAAATGGTTGAATTGTGATCATTTGCTTGAAATAGTGTGTTATATTCACCTTTCCACGGGTGATGACTAAAAAATATAAGAGATGAAGAAGTAACCATGTATCTTAGTCTTTTTTCATGGTTAGTGTCTAGAATAATTATTTGTGCTTCAGCTGTTGGTTACAGTGAATATCTGTTAACTGATTTCTACATATGTCTACAGTTTATCACTTCTGAAATTATTGTGCTGTGTAGTAGCAGGCAGGATCTTGATATCACATTAGGTCATCTTCTAATGGTATTTGTGCCTTTTCCATCAAGATACAGCGTATCTTTTACTTCACTGATGGGCATTTTGTTTAAAATGCATGAAAGAAAAAATACGTGTCAGAAAATAGTTCATCTGCCATTCATATCGACTCCTCCTTTCCCATAATTTGGGGGTCAGAAACCATTTTCCCAAGTTCTTCGGGAGGAATTAGGTTATTTTTATTTCTCACTACTTCCTTCAGTAAAAGATCGTGGTTCAGTGTGGTCTTCACACATAGAAGTCCACAAAATGTGATCGAGTACTCATTGTTTAAAGTGGAGGCCCTGATATTCAATCAAGCAGTTTTGCACCAGCTGGCCCCATGCTAAGTGACTGAGCACTTGCATTTGATTTTTGTCTGACTTGAATAAGAATATGCTACCTTTAATTTAATGAAAGAATGATGGTATTTGTGGGAAACTGTGGTTGTGGTAAGATCTGCTATTAAACTATGGACTGGGTGGGATCAGCAACACCAACTTCACCACCCTGACCTCGCTCATCTAATAGTCTAGGTTTCAGGAGGAGTACAAGAACAAGACAAACATGGTACCTCCATGTACATACTGTCCCTCTTAAGCAGTCTCATCAGTGGAATCTTGTCTGTTCATACCAGTGCTGATTCCTAAGATTATAAAGCATTGCAGGTTTTGACAAGGACTCTAGATGAACAAATGGATTTTAATAAAATACTATCTTTTGTATGTACTAATTGGATGATACTAGCAAATGTAACTTCAGAATTCAGGAAGTAACTTTGTGCAGAATTTGACCTCTTCTTAGTCCTAATTCATTTGTTTCATTAGACTTTGACCCTCCTATCTGTATTGACAGAGACAGATCAATTTCTTTATTTTTCCCTAGCACATAAAATGCATAATATGTTGACTCTTTTTTTTTTCCCTTAGCATATTGCCATAAGTTCAGGAAGGGTTAATTTGGATTACTCTTAATGAAAGGTGGTGGAAAACATTGTATGCTATACAGTAATATTAAAAGCAGATACAGGTGTATTAAATAGCCACCATTTGTAGTAAGGGTTATGGATTTCTGTTACAGTCAGCTCTAGCTGTTCCTCCCTTAGCCAAGTCGTGTCACAGTACCCTTTCTCTGGGTCAGATCTGCACTGAAATACAAAATGAGTCATGCAGCTGACATTACTATCTAGTTCAGTGAGATGAGAGCAAGGGACCCTGGTGTAGCAAAACATTTATGTCTCTTTGAAAGCACGTGAAGTGTCTGATCGACCTGAGCAGTGCAGAGTTAAATACGCTTCTGCGTGAGGCCTCTGGGAACAGATGTTGTCTTCATATAAACAAACTGCACAGGGACCAAATGGTTGGGGGCAGGGGGTTGCTCTGCTCGATGTTAATGCTTTGCTGTGTTCTGTCTTTGTCCTACTGATGTTATTTCTTCAATGCCTTGCAGATTTGTCTTT
This sequence comes from Semnornis frantzii, assembly GCA_013399775.1. NCBI lineage: Eukaryota > Metazoa > Chordata > Aves > Piciformes > Ramphastidae > Semnornis > Semnornis frantzii. The sequence continues at coordinate 9,663 of VWYK01025684.1, read as the reverse complement.
ACCGTTGTGTAACGTCTGTACCTTTTACTTTCAGAACCCCTCACTGAAGAGTCACATTAAGTAGTGATCAACAAAAATAACTCATCAATTTGTGTAGGCATGGCAGGCACCATAGTGCTGTGTTAACGTTAGAGGTGCAAACTGAAGAAAATGCTGAGCAGCTGACAGCATGTTAAAGATTATTTGTTTATACAAGTGCTAAAGTTATGTTTGATATGTTAATGCAACCTCATTTTCTGGTAAAGGCCAAACACTATTAAGTGGTTATCTGCATTGATTTTTCTATCTTCTGAAATACTCAATTCATTGTAAACCATTTTTACTCCTTTTGTGTACCTGGAACTAGGGCCATCTTCTAACAATATTTGGGCAAGCCTCAAGGGCTTTAGTCAGGGTTATTCACCTGGTCCACTTCTTGACCTCTCCATTAGTGTCCCCTTCAGTATGTGCTGCTTTTTGCAGTTTGTCTAGATTTTCCTTGTCATGTTCTCAACCCTCCCACCTGGATAAGCACTGAAAGGGATCAGCACCTACTGCAGGTTGAACCACTGCTTCTCACAAACTCGCTGCCATCTCACAAACTCATTCTGATGAATCATGGTAGCTGATGCTTATTTGAAAAGGCTCACCATTAGTAGCCTAATGGTTTAAATTAGAAGATTGGAAGGAAGAATGGGTGTACTTGCTGTCTGTCCTTTTCTGCCTGAATCTCTACTTGTCCTTTTAGTATGTTACTTGCTTTGCTTTTCATTTTGTGTCTTAAGGGCTTCTGGTATATCCTGTGCTGGATACAGAGCTGTTTGTTTGGAAAGATTGAGTGCTTTTAGAAGAGTGCAACCAGGCTGCACTGTGGAAATATGGTTAAAGAAAAGATTGAGTGCCTGTTGCTCGGAATAGATGTTATAGTGAAAACTGTACAGTTGGGTACTAATGGTCTCACAAGGAACACTTGGAGTAGGCTTAAAGAGGTTTACTGTCTGACAAGAACTTTGTCACCTGAAAGAGGCTAGCTAAGGTAGGAGACTTTTTTTGAGGGAAATATATTCAGAGAGCAGAACAAGCAAAAATCTAAAAAAGAAAGAAAACCTTATCCTAGTTGGGCTTGGGGTGGAGGTTTTTTTTGTATGTTCAGTATTGTCTCTCTGGCTGCAGAACTCTGAATGCACAAAGTAGACCATGGATGAAGCTAATTTTTGGTGAATTGGTTGTGCGAAAGCTTTATAAATTGACATGTTAGCATTTGTGAGGTTTTAGTATCCTTTACATGGCGAAGTCTTTAGTGGTCTGATCAAGGCATATTCTCTTTGACATCCATGACTACACTGCTTTTGTATTTCTTGATATACTCAAAGTATGTGAGGTAAGGAAGCAGTTTTCTCAGTTAACAACCTGTCTCAGAAAGCATTAGATTCACCAGAATTTCCATTTCCGTATACAATTACAACTCAGATCAGATGTTTAGGCACCCTGTGGTGCACAAATATTTTGTCTCTGATTTTATGAGTATTCTGTTTGAAGGCATCCCAAGTATCAGTTTCACAGGTTTGGGTAACAAGATTTAGACATTCGTATTTATAAATTAAACACTTCCTTTAGCTTTCAGTTTTCTTGAAAGGATACATCCAACATTTCCTTTTTGCCAGTACCGAATTTGACAATATCTTCTCTTCACTGTGGTCAAATAAGTATTTTTATATATGTTTTTAGAAGGAAATCCAGTTTCTTACTTGCAGCTGTTGGCATTTGAGAGCCCTGGAGTGAACCAATAAAAACACATGTTCCATTAAAGAACGTCTATTTTTACTGGACTTCGCTAACAACCAATGACACAGAAATCAAAAAATGTTGGCTCAAATGAGCAGAAGGGCTGCACTGTTTTGAATTCTATTTTTTTTTTTTAATTTTCTTTGCAGCAGGATTACACAGACATTTCATATGATTTTGTTCTTGTGAAAGCATGCTTGCTTTTAGATTGCTATTTCAATGTTTCAATAGTTCAGGTATCACGATGGTGTTGAGTTTTACTGAGACATACACACAATGTTGCCATTTGAGATTATTATTATAATACTTTCACAAATAGGATAATTAAAAAAATTGCTTCCTAGACATCTAGGAGTAAATACATTTGACAATTCAGAACATCTTGTTAATACATTTTTTTCCAACATATTAAGACATGTGCAAAGGTCAAATTAGATCAGCATTTATTTCAATGATACCCTCAAAATGGATTCAAGTAGTATGCTGATTGAATATGGCTAGGTTGGTTTTTTTTTTCTCAGATATCAACATTCTTAGTGAAAATAAAACTAAGAAATGCTACCAAGATTGATATAACCATGGCAAGGCTGAATTGATAAGAAGCTCCATCTATTTTACGTTACCTTTGTTGCATCTATCATATGCCTTCCAGTATCTGAAGGAGCCCTACAGGAAGGCTGGGGAGGGACAATTTACAAGGTCTTGCAATGACAGAATGAGGGGCAATGGGTTTAAACTGGCTGAGGGGAGATTTAGATTGGATGTTAGGAAGAAAATCTTTATAGTGAGGGTGGTGAAACACTGGCACAGGGTGCCCAGGCAGGTTGTGGCTGCTCCCTGCCTGGAGGTTCAAGGCCAGGTTGGAGGAGGCCTTGAGTGACCTGTCCTAGTGGGAGGTGTCCCTGCTTATGGCAGCGGGTTGGAACTAAGTGATCCTTGAGGTCCCTTCCAACCTTACTAATGATTCTTTGATTCTATATGCTGCATAATACTGGAGTCTCACTGCTGCTGCTTATTTCACAGTCCTGTCTTCAGAGGAGTGGACAACAAAATAAGATTGCACTCATTCCTTTAATTTTGCAACCTGCCTTGCATATCAAGATCATTTTCCATATGGTCCACCTCCTAGGTTTTGTTTGTAGTATATTTTCACTTCTCTTTTGGAATTGAGGCAGTAGTATGAATATAAATTCATATTATAAGGGCAGATTAAGATTTTGGTCCTTTTAACAATGTTTACTGTGAGAAATCAGTGCTGTTGTCAAATTGGGACTTCCGAAGCACTATTTTGAAGAGGAATGTTGACAAAGCAGAAAAGTGAGAGGCCTGCTGATCTCACAGCATAGTGTGTGTAAAGTGTCATATTAATGCCTGTAATAGTAAGTTTTGGGTTTGGGGTTTTTTTTATGATGTTTAGATCATACATTCTGGAGAAAGAAGTTACTAGAGAGAAAAAACTTTATCATCTGGGTTTAGGTCTTCAGTAGTTTTGTTAGGTTTATTTTATTACATGTCTGTAGACATAATTCTCAAGCAGATGTGAAAAAATAATTACAGCTGTGATTCTGTGATCTCTGATTTTTTTTGTGGTGTGCATGTGAAATGCACATGGATACTAAATGTCTGAAGTCTGTGAAAATATTTGCAGTCAAATATATCTTTTTTTTTTCTTCTGTATTTTTCTATTTGTGGGAGAGTCTTTTTCTTACATTAAAAATTAAACTGTCTATTAATGAACTTTACTGACACTGAGAGAATGCACAAAGCCAGAAAGATTTGCTACCTTTAAAAATTAGTGATCCTTCTAGAAATGAACACAGATTTCTAACAGAAGTAACGAAATATAACAGATATGTGAATAAAATTTTTGTAATACTAGTGTTGGACACCTATGACTACTTAAAACTTACTCAAATACCAGATTGCATCACTCTACTTTGTATACTATAACTGGGTGTGCAGTACAGTGTTAAAGACTTATTTTGTGTTTAAGAGGTGTACGCATTAGGACATATTTAAAATTTCTGTCTCAAGATCCTTTAATACTTTTTGCTTTATTTTGACCTCAGTTTAATTTTTACAGTCCTACATCTCTCTATTTCACAGGGTTTGGGTTTTTTAGTATTGACATGAATTGTGTTTTATTGCTTAGAAATAGGTTGTATGTACTTGATGGGAAGTTCAGTTCTATGTTGTCCACAGTCATTAAGACAGCACAAGAAACTCAAGTTTCCAGGATAGAGCAGTGCTTATGTGGGCATTATGTTACAATTCTCATTCCTTTCTTACTAGGATTTTCATAAAGTATTTGTTAAAATACATTTTATCAATTCATTGCCTTTTGTTCCAACACAGTTGAGTTTTGGTAGTGAAATTCAAACTACATCCTTCTAATATACTGTTTTAAGATGTTCCTGCTAATATTAGAAAGAGCATTACACTAAAAAAAAAAAAAAACCAAACCCACTTTACATTTAGGTTTTTCTCTTACACAGAACATATTTTTTAGCATGCATATGTTTCTGAGGACTACATTCTACAAAAGCACTTCTTTCTTCGAATCCCAGTTCTTCTAAGCTGTTGAGCATTGTATAAATAATCATTAAAACACATTTGTTGATGGTTTGCCAGAACTTTGAAGAAAAGTCTTTCCTTTCAGAGGTTAGAAAACCTTAATTCAAAATTAGAATTTAGTGGGGAAATCCTTCTATTTATCATTGGGTGAGAAACTAATATTATGTTTTTTTCCTAGTTTTAGCAATTTTTTGTTTTTTTTTTTCCATAAAACAGACTTTTTTTTCATAAGACAACTAATTACTCCTCCACACCAAAGTAACTGGGCAAGACCTCTTAGAAATAACATTGAAAAGCAGTGAAATCTAATTTAACTCACTATTTTTGTATCTTTAGTCTTTAGACATTTGGCTGACAGAAGTAAGTATACATCTATATGCACACTGCAGCAAACGTTAAATTTTTCATTCTTTGTCATTAAGTTAAATATTTAAACAAAACAATCTTGGAACTCCTTTTTTTTCAAGATGTGGTATGTGTTTGGAAATCAAAGTAAACTCTTAGCCTGAAAAACATAGGTATGAAAATTACATGTATGTTTTCTAATAAATGGCTGAATCCAGGATTTGAGAGGAAGGTCTTTCATTTGCTTGCTTTTCTAAATGCATGTATCACTTCCTTTATGCATTTACTTAGTACATCGAAGCCAAAATCTAGCCTTATGTTGGCATGACCAAGAGCAGAAATTAAACCTGACATTTTAAAGAATTTTTAAAACAGTCTGCAAAATGTCTATATCTGACAGCTTTTTCTGGTGTACACTTGGACCAGGAAGAAACTGAATAATGAGGCACATTTTAAAAACATAGCTCTAATACAGGCCTGGGATTCTAACTTGCTTTTATCTTATGCTTTCGGTACTGCAGAAATGGTGATGGGGTTATTTACGTTAATTCATTTGGCTTGTTGAAAAAAATGTGCCCACACTCCTCTACTTAATGGGATTCTTTCCTCGTTGCAGTGCAAACGGCTGGAGCAGGAGCTTCATCATCTGAAAGAGCAGAACCAGACTTCAGCAAACAACACGAGACATCTGACTGCTGAAAACAATCAAGAACGTGCTCTGAAGGTAAATCTCCATTTCTTCTTGCAGGCAAATTAAGGTTGTAAGCCCGTGGTGCCAGCTTTCTGGGCTGCATATATCAGTTGTGTACATTTCAGCAGAAGTGAGCTATGGTGTTTGCCAACAACCCCTTCTTTAAACACAGATACAGCACCCTTCTGTTAGGTTTTATTTTGTATGTGAAAACAACAAGAAAAATTAACATATCCTCCAAATTATTGGGCTGCTAATTAATGCTAAATTCTTGGAGTGTGTCCTTGCAGAATTACATTTTATAACGTAAAGAAAACTGCAACTATTCGCTTCGTGATACCTTTGCAAAACTAATATTTCAGATCATAGCTGTTTGATCTGCCTCCACCAGTGTGTGCTATATTAATAACATTGTTGACCTATACTACTAGTGACCACATAGTTGATACTATTTGCAAAAGAGTAGCTAGTTGAAATTGGGAAGAGGAATAATAAGTTTTGTCAATAAGAATAAAAATGAGCAGAGAGGCGGGAGAGGGTCAGAGAAAGGACAGTGTAAAGTGACAGGTTATTGCTGCTTTAAGAAAGGGAAATTGTAACGTCAGTGAAATTGATAGCTATACAGACAGCAGTCTCACTGCTAGACAGAAAACAGAGAATATGCCAGGTAAGATGTGCAGGCATCGTGTGCAGCTATTCAACCAATATATTCTTTAAAACCTCTTTTACAGGTAGTGGAGAGACAATATAAATGCAGAAGTTACTCCGTTGTTACTGTCTTGTTTTCAAATGCTTTTTTGATTTCAGTACAAACTGATTATGTCTTATTTATAGGCAGATTTTCTTTTACCTCTTTACCTCCTTTTGTTGGGTTTTTTTAATATATTCAGGAGATATCATTATTCGTGCAACAACTTGACCAATGCAAAATGTACAAATAAAGATAAATCCTTATGTAGTTTGACATTTCTCAGTAAAAAAATAGTACAATCAATAAATAGAGAGTGTGTACCACAAAAACACTGTATGTTCATGGAGTTTATAATTGCCATCAGAATCTATATTACAAAATCAGGTGTGCAATACTGAAAGTAATCCATCCTCAGATGACTAGAAATAGACATCATAAACATTCAGGGCCATTTATGACCACAATAATAGTGTTGGTTTGAATCTGGTATCACTGAAAGTCAGTGCTTGCCAAGCATGCTGCTTATTGAACACAGTATTGTTTTTCATTAATTGCATGCTGACTTGTTTTTCATGTGTCATTGAAAACATTATGCAGTGTCTGTCTTTCTGTTAGAAAACAGAAATGTTTTATTGAAACTACACTTTTTACAGTTAATATTGCCTGACAGAATGCTTGCAGAATAATTATTTTTTCAGAGCAAGAAGTGACTTAATAGTTCAGAGTGTTACTAGGATTTCATTCTAAGCCTGATATTGCTCTCCCAGCACCTAATCTTTAAAGAATTAAATTTCTGGCTGTCACAGGCATTTTTTGATTTTTCAAAGTTAGAAGTTAATTGGTTGTAGTCTTTTAGAGATCAGAGTCTGGGGAGGAAAAGAAGGATTCTTTTCAATTTTTGGTAAAGTCGAACTTTTAAAACTGTTGTACCTTTGCAGAGTTTATCTCAGTTGATATTACTGTTGCCTACAGTGAGGACAAATCCAGCAGAGTACTTTTTAAAAGGCCAGTGGGTCAAGCTGAATTCTTGACCTTGAAAACTTTAGAATACCCTTAGGAAAATACTAGCAATAATTGTTAGCTTTGATATACAGCACATGAAGACTCATCCCGACCCAATCTCTTATGTAAATGAAAGGCTTATTACCTCTTTTTAGTGTAGCTGCAGCCTAGACAATATGGACTGGCCGGTAAGGATGGTGAAAGTTGTATCAACAACTCCTTTAGAGATAGGTTTGACTGCTGCGTTTGGCCTGGCAGCAGCGGGCTACAGAACACCTGTTGCCATCAGCAGTAGATGGCAACTACTATCCTGGCCAGAGATGTATCAAGCTGGAGCCTGCTGACAGGTAACATGCTGCAGGGTATTGGCTTTTGTCTCCCCTGTGAAAAACCCTCTTGTTCTTATCTGCTGTCTCCTGTCTTATTTAAGTTCTCAATAGCTGTTTTAAGTGCTACACATAGAGTGCATGTACAGGTGCAAGAATCCTCTCCTGTCTCCTCTGCACCACAGATCACCTTCTAGTCATCTGACTGTTTTCAGAGGAGCAGCAGAGGCCATTTGTCTCCGTGGTGCAGGGTTAAATATCAACACAATTATTTCTGTTTTCACCATAATCTGGAGAAGTACCTATAACAACATCCATGTACAAACTGGAAACTCTGCTATGCATTATTGATTCAGTTGTAAACACCTGTCTTACCAAAGGAGTCCAGATATTCCTTCTATGTCTATCCAGGACAGGTTTTGTTTCTTTAAAAAAAAAAAAAAAACAAAACAACTTTCATCTTCCCTACTCTCTTAATTAATGTTGTCAGAGTCAGTTTGGCAAAAGACGTATTCTAGTGATAGATAGCAGATGAGGAATTTGAACTGCTTTAGACTTTCTTCAGGGACTAATGAAAGTGTAAACATCAGATGTACTGGAAGGATACTTGCGATCTTAACTGGATAAAAACACACTAGTCAGGATCACCTGGATTAAGGGTGGCATACAAGTTTGTGATGAAAAATGAGATCATTACCTTTATGGGGTCCTGAAATACACTTATCAACAAGGCCCAATGGACATTGTTTCTTTCTTACTTTTAAAAATCATCTTGCAATAGTGAGTTAGTCAGAAAGAAAACAGTGTGTCTTACTCCGCAAGAAACCTATTTCATTCCACTGACTCTATGATCTAACAGGTAAAATAAACTGCCAGCTTTCAGTTTTATTTCCAGCTGCCACCCTTCTTTGAGGCAGTAGCTGCCAGTAAAATTTTGAGTGAGGCAAAGCGTTCTGCCTGTCGGAGAGGTGTCGTGGCAGCAAATTGACCAGATCCAGGATGTGGAAATCACAAAGATCATGTTTGCACTCTCGCATGCTTTTGTTTTCACACTTTCAGATCCCTTGTCACACCTGAGGATCATATGACAAATAAAACATGACATATAAGGCATACTGTATAGGCCTATCCTGTGCCGCTTCATCTCATTGTTCAATATAACTTCTGCACTTCTTTGGTAAGGTAGCTCTTGACTAATCTCTGTCACACATCATGGTTTAAAATTTCTATATTAATTGTATTTGTCACATGAAACAGCCCTTAATGTGGGCTGTTCAGTACCACAGTGTCAAAGTGGTACTTCTAATTTTTATCGTGTTTATGTTGGACATAAAGGATTATAATAACTTAACAAAAAGACCAACCTCAAATCTTCCCTCTAGGCCATGCCCACAACTGCACAAGGGTTACTCAGAGAAGGATGTGGGCCCCTATTTCCATAGTTAAAGTAAAATAATCCTGTTCTTTGTGTAACCATTTTTTAAAAATCTCTTACAGTATTTCAGATTGAATTATAGCTAAATCTTTTAGGGATAATTACTTCCTAAGGGCCTATACATTTGCTCTCTTAGTACACTTTCATAAAATAAGATCTGCAGAGTGCTTTGCAGTTCTAATGTGTCAGGGTCTACACATAAGATTATTCATTTGTGCTTGGCCTTCATAATTAACACTTGGTCTCTCCCGATTCTGATAAATGTATTCCCACAATGCACTGAAACAGCAGATTCATTTAAACAGAAACGTTGAGGAACAGCTACTTTCTTCAAGAATATTCAGATATTCCTGTGGATTCTTTATTGTTAGCTCTGTAGAGAGTAGCTTTGAAGTGCAGAGTTTTTAAGTAATACATCTGTCCTGGTAGGGCATAAATCCTGCCAGGCCCATTTAAACCCTTGCTCTCCTCCTCCTGTTGTGGGTCCAGGAGTTGAGTAGATTGAGCAAGCAAAGCCTTGAGACTAGGAGCTTAGCACCACATGTCAGGTGTCTGCTGCAGCCCCTCCATGTGCCTGCGTGGTCACACGAGGCACAAAGCTTTGAATTCATTGGGCAGGACAATGATGCTAGTGCCTATTGGCCAGTTTAATTTTCAAAATGGTCTGTTTAATGGGGGTGATTTAGAAGCCACAGAGCCTTTCCTGCATCGTCCCCTTTTGAGACTGCAAACCTTTCTGCGGTACCCCTTAGCAACTAGTTAACTAGGAATTGTTCATGGCCATTTGTTTGCAGCTTACACTGGCTTGCTTGCCTGCAACTCAGCTCTCCTCCTC
>VWYK01025643.1:0-14581 GCA_013399775.1 Semnornis frantzii | reverse complement strand
CAGCCTGCAGCTCTGCTTGGCATTGTGCCTACCCAGGTGCAGGACCTTACACTTGGCCTTGTTGAATATCATGAGGTTGGCCTGGGCACAGCTCTGCAGCCTGTCCAGGTCCCTCTGCATGGATCCCTGCCCTCTAGCAAGTGACTGTGCCACACAGCTTGGTGCCATCTGCACACTTGCTGAGGCTGCACTGATTCCTCTGTGCATGGCACTGACAAAGATGTCAAACAGCACTGGTGCCAGCACTGACCCCTGAGGGACACCACTTGGCACTGGTCTGCAGGTGGACATTGTGCCCTTGATCTCCACTCTCTGTGTGCCACCATCCAACCAATTCCTTACCCAGCAGTGCTCCACAAATCCAGTCCATGTTTTTCCAGTTTGGACAATCCTTTCCCACTGCTCATATACGAGCAACAAAGCATCTCACACCTTTTCCTCCCTGCTTGCTTCACTTAGAGGAGACCTCTGAAGGTCTCTTCAAGTGAAGAAACTGAGTGACTAGGAGAAATTTTCATGTCTTTTAGAAAAAAGACCAAAGTTTATTTTACTTTTTGAGTGCTAGGAAATTAGCATGGATTTCAGATGTTTTGAGCATGCACTTCTAAGTTGAAGCAAATTTAACTTCTGCTATGTTTAATAAACAGAAAGGCAATCCACAACATTAAGGTAGTTATCTTTTCCATGGACTGTAACCTCGTTACGAGGGTAATATCTAAGGATGAGAACACCTCAGGCTCACATTCCTGCTTTACCTAAATGTAGTGCCAGGAGCCAGCAGTGTGCCCATGCAGCCCAGAAGGCCAGCTGTATAATGGCATGTACCAGGAGGAGTGTGGCCAGCTGGGGAAGACAGGTGACTCTCTCCCCTTGCTCTCACGAGACCCACCTCAGGTACTGTGTCCAGTTCTGGTGTCCTCAGCAGGAGAAGGACACAGAGCTGCTGGGGTGAGTCCAGAAGAGGTCACAAAGACGATCCAGGGGCTGAAACCTCTGCTGTGAGGATAGGCTGAGGGTGATGTTAACTGCGGGTGTTCAGCCTGGAGAAGAGGAGAAGACTCCAGGGAGACCTTGGAGTTGCCNGACTCCAGGGAGACCTTGGAGCTGCCTTCCCATAGCTGAAGGGGATCCTACAGGAAGGCTGCAGAGGGACTTTGTTCAAGAGTGTCCACTGGTAGGACAAGGAGAAATGGATTGGAGAATAGGTTTAGATTAGATCTGAGAAAGAAATTCTTCACTAGGAGGGTGGCAAGACTCTGGAATGGATTGTCCAGAGGGGTTGTGGATGCCCCTGCCTGAAGATGTTTAAGACCAGGTTGGATGTGGCCTGGGCTGGTTGAGGGGTGTCCCTGCCCATGGCAGGGAGGTTGGCTTAGATGATCTCTGAGGTCTCTTCCAGTCTAAACCGTTCCATGATTTGACTCCAAGTGCCCAAGTTCTGGAAAATAATCTCCCAGCTATGAAGCTGCAAATGTTCTCCATGCAGTGCCTCTCAGTTCTCTTCATTACAGGTAGGGTTCACTGAGTAAATCCAGTGAAGTTCACTCAATAAATTCCCTGAGACCAGAAGCTTCTTGCTGTTTTTTTTAAACTGTGAACTTAGACAAGATTTAAACTGTGAACAGTTTAAACTGTGGACTTAGACAAGAATTCAGACTGATTTTCTGTTGCCCAATGAATCAGGAAGGGGAGCAAATGTTTGGATCCAGTCTGCCACCTCTCCTGATTATTCTAATGCTGTAAAACAAACAAACAAACAGCTGTCTTCTTTTGCACTAGGAATCCAACGCAAAAGGAGAAAGAGAATACAGCACTTCAAAAGCTGTAACTGAGTCTAAATGTGTCTCTGAGTTGACTTTCTGATGTGCCACACAGCTGTAGCATATACCACCTTCGGTTCTGCCAATACAGTGCCAAATTTGACCATTAAGTCAGGAAATGAGTAGGGTTGGCCTCTGACTGGGTCTCCTTTGGGAAGATGTCTTGATGACAGCACACAGCCTGAGCACAAAGACAGTTGTCACCCAGGAGTGGAGAAGGAGGCATCCATGTAAGGAAGGATGATTCTTGTCCAGAAGCCATGGGTCTGTTTCTCTGCTCCTGATGCACTTGGTCAGTCTCTGAAGAGAAGCTACGACAAGGGATGAGAAGGGGCAGAGTGTGCATGCCTAGGGGCCCTGAAGGGAAAATGAACATTTTAAAGGGCAAGCGAAGTAAGTGAAGAAGAAATGTTTTGCAGACAACCCAATATTTTTGACTTAGCACAGTGTGATGCTGCATGTCTGAGAGCTGCTGTTGGGATCCCTCTCGTGCCCTCCTTCTCCTGAAGCCTGCGTTGGGGCTGAAGCATGGACCCTGTGGAGCAGCACTGGGGCACTTCTTACTCTGGTTTGCAATGCAGAACTGGAGAAGGTGTTTAGCAGCCCACTGTATAAGAACCAGGTAGCAGATGCACCAGGGGAGGAAATGGTTCTGGTTTTCCTTATCCTGAGCCCTCTGCTGTGTTGCCCACAAGGGCCCTGCTCCACAGTCAGGGAATAGACAGGTAAAAGTCTACACTGCAAACTTCTTGATGGCTGTATAGTACCTTTTGAGTGGAGGAAAAGGAACTGTGAAGGTTGCCTTGCAGTTAAGGAATGTGCAGGCAAGGCTGGGTTCAGTCCATTCCAGCTCAGGACTGCTAAGAGTTGCTACCATTCAGAGGAGGAAGAGTCCCAGTCCAGTGTAACAGTGCAAACACTTTGCCCAGCACATTGGTTAGATGTTGCCAGGCTTTGCAGTCTGGTTACCAGAGGCTGCTCTTGTGGGTGAGCTGTAAGAGCCCCAGGGCTCAGCTGAATGCCATTTTCCTTTCTTCCAGAGTCTGATTTCTCAGGTAGCTTTTGGCTTCGGCACCGAGTATCTGTCACGCTACGAGGAGCAAGGTCTTGGCCTGCAGTGGGGTAGCATCAGAACCAGTCCCTTGGAAGGAGATGAATACAGTTTTCTTTTTTCCATTAAAATGATGCTTTTTGATGCTTTTCTCTATGGAATACTTTCCTGGTATCTTGACAACGTTTTCCCAGGTAAGTCCATTTATTATTCATGCTAAGGTAGTGGTAGATGTTGTAATCTGTCTAATCAGCCTCCAAATAATTCTCTGTCCAAAAAGAAAAAGGTATTTGACATTGTAGACCACAAGTCTTACCCAGTATAGCACTTTCATGTCTGTCTTTTTATTTTTTCTTTCCCCTATTTTACTTCTGAGAAGGAGAAAGGAGAAAGGAGGAGCATGCAATTAAACAGAGAATAAAGGGACAAAAAGATGATCTGTGGAAAACAATGTGCAGGCATATATTGTCCTTCGAGAGGTTTCAGCTGTTTTGAGGGAAGATTTTTGGAATCTGCAGTCCAGGCCAACTGCTTTTGAGACACATACAGTGTCCCAGGCAGCTCTGAAAGTTCCCATATGAGTTTATTGTATAGCACAGTCGACTTGCTAGAGGGCAGGGATCCATGCAGAGGGACCTGGACAGGCTGCAGAGCTGTGCCCAGGCCAACCTCAGGACATTCAACAAGGCCAAGTGTAAGGTCCTGCACCTGGGTAGGCACAATGCCAAGCAGAGCTGCAGGCTGGGTGGGGAATGGCTGAGAGCAGCCCTGAGGAACAGGCCCTGGGGGTGTGGGGTGATGAAAAGCTCAAGATGAGGCTGCAGTGTGAGTGCAGCCCAGACAGCAACTGTGTGCTGGGCTGCAGCAAGAGCAGTGTGGGCAGCAGGGCAAGGGAGGGGATTGTGCCCCTTTGCTCTGCTCTCCTCAGACCCCAGCTGCAGTGCTGGGTGCAGTTCTGGAGCCCCCAGCACAGGAAGGGCATGGAAGTGTTGGAGTGGGTCCAGAGGAGGCCACCAAGATGCTGAGAGGGCTGCAGCAGCTCTGCTGTGAGGACAGGCTGAGAGAGTTGGGGCTCTGCAGCCTGCAGAAGAGAAGGCTTCCAGGAGAGCTTGGAGTGGCCTTGCAGGATCTGAAGGGGGCTGCAGGAAGGCTGGGGAGGGACTATTGACAAGGTCTGGGAATGGCAGGACAAGGGGAATGGGTTTGAAGTGTCAGAGGGGAGATTGAAAGTGGATGTTAGGAGGAAGTTGTTTGCAGTGAGGGTGGTGAGACACTGGCACAGGTTGCCCAGGGAGGTTGTGGCTGCTCCCTCCCTGGAGGTGTTCAAGGCCAGGTTGGAGGAGGCCTTGAGTGACCTGTGCTAGTGGGAGGTGTCCCTGCCTATGGCAGGGGGTTGGAACTGGATGATCTTTGGGGTCCCTTCAAATACTGGAAGGTTACTCTAAAGTCTCCTGGAAACCTTCTCTTCCCTAGGCTGCAGAGCCCCAACTCTCTCAGCCTGTAAAAATCCTCTCTGCTAAAGGAGGGGGAAAAGAGGATAGGGAATATGGGCTCTGGTGGCTGATGGGGACCAGGAGCATCCTCACAGCTGCTCCCCGATAAAGGAGAAGAATGGGAGCAGGGAATGGGGGTCTGGTCGCTGGGGGAATAGGACTTGAAGCATCCTCACAGCTGCTCTCCAATAAAGGAGAAGAATGGGAGTGGGGAATAGGAGTCTGGTGGCTTGGGAATAGGCCTTGAGGCATCCTCACAGCTGCTTCCCAATAAAAGAGAAGAATGGGAGCAGGGAATGGGGGTCTGGTGGCTGAGAAACAGGACTTGAGGCATCCTCACAGCTGCTCCCCTATAAGAGCCAAGGAAAACCAGGGAGAGAGGGAGAGGACCCCATCCAGAGGCTGTCCTCATGGCTGGTCCCCACTACAAGAAAAAAGGGTGCCTGGGGAGGAGAAAGAAGTGGGGAGAAGGAAGAGGGCAGAAAAAAAAGGGGATTTGCTGGGATGGGAATCGGGGGAATGCTGGGATACTTTCTTAGTCAGGGTGTTCCTTTGCTCCTCTGCCTGCTGAGGAGGATCCAGACTGTCTCTGTGCAGGGACCAGCCACCTCCTAGGTAAGGAAAAGTGAGGCTGGTCAGATCCTGGGAGCTGGGATTGTCACACTACTGTCCAAAGGAGGAAAGTGAAAACCAAAGCAGTGCAAATCAGATCTGCTCCTGCAGGGAATTGGTGGGCAGTGTGACCTTCTGCTAAGCAACACGAGGACCCAAAGGGTTTATAACTGTACCTCAGGCTTTGCCTAGATGAATTTGTGCCAGCTGGGAAATACGTTTACCAAGTGTGCCTCACCTGCCTGTTTCTGCTTTAGGGGACTATGGACTACCACAGCCTTGGTACTTCCCTGTGCAGGAATCCTACTGGCGTGGCTCTAGGCACTCAGAAGCTGAGCAAGCAGCAGCTGCTGATGGTGAGTTCTGCTAAAACTTTGGTGTTCAGAAATAACTGCAAACCCACTGATCTGCTTAGAGCTTACTGCGTAACGCTGCCCTTACCTGAGCTGCTGCAAATGCTACAGGCAGCCATGCAGAGGGAGTCTGGGCAGCTGCCTTTGAACTTGAAGTGGTCTGCTACTATTAGAGTTAGTTATTAGTATTAGTTGTTAGAGCATTAGTCACTCCTCCCTCTGAGAGCCTTTAAAGCTTGGGTAACAAGCAACATCAAACTGTTGCTCTCCAACCTGCACCTTTTGAGATGTTCAAGGAGTTCTCACTGCTCAATTCAGTATTTGACAAGTGAGTCAAACATTACTTTGTTGATGTTATTTGCACTCAGGCTCCCCTGTCTTTCCAAACCTGAGTCTCTTCTGCCTACTTTGATGCCAGTTTAAGTACATTTGCTCTGGATTTATGAGCAGGATCAAAATTGATTCCGCCCTTGTACCAACTCGAGTGCAGAATTCCTGCTTCTGTGGATTTGCTCTCTGCATCAATACTGGAATAGTTGAGAGAACAATATGTGGGTGATTGTATTTAAATTTGAATGAATGGAGAATTATTCACATGTGGAACAGAGAGATGTTTTGAATTCTGTCTTAAATCTACAGGGTAACAGTGAAACTAGTGAAAATGACAGGTGAAGAAATAACATCTTCAGTCTGCTCATTACCATCTTTGACTTTCTCACTGCTGACAAGGCAGCCTCACCCCAGGGCAATACTTATATACCAGAAGGGAGTCATTCTTCCTATTAGCATCCTGATAACACAGCCATTGCTCACATGCTTTGCTCAGAAAAGAGGAGGTTATAACATTTGGGCTTTCAAAGAGGCTTTGCCTTCTGGTGCATTCTGAGGGGGTGAACAGGTTTTTCTTTAGCCTTACTGTGAGGATATTCAGAATGTTCACTGGGTTAGGGTGGATCTCTCCCCCAGTGGAANAGGCTGGGGAGGGACTATTGACAAGGTCTTGCAATGCCAGGACAAGGGGCAATGGGTTTGAACTGGCAGAGGGGAGATTGAGACTGGATCTTTTGAAGAAGTTGTTTGCAGTGAGGGTGGGGAGACACTGGCACAGGTTGCCCAGGGAGGTGTTCAAGGCCAGGTTGGAGGAGGCCTTGAGTGACCTGTACTAGTGGGAGGTGTCCCTGCCTATGGCAGGGGGTTGGAACTGGATGAGCTTTGAGGTCCCTTCCAACCTTACAATTCTGTGATTCTATGAAGACAGCAGTGGGCACAGGCGAAGCAGCAGAAGCAGCAAAGGGAAGGTCCAAGCTGTGCTTCCAGACATAAAGCTCTTGATGCTCCAATGAAATGATATTAACTTATCCACTGTTGCCATTCTATGGCCTATCCCTAGAATGTTCACCTCTCCACTCAGAACTTTCACTTCTAAGTTTCTCTGTTATGAATTTTTTTATGTCTGAGGTAGGAATCTAAAACAGCCACAGAATGACAGCATCTCATCTGGGTATTATGCAGTTTATTCTCTGCTTCAGCACTACCAATGCTGCCAGCTAGCTGATGGTGCAGGAAGGAGGAGGAAAGAGCCAAAGGAGGATTTGGAGCACATTTATAGACAGGTGGAAGATTTTCAAGGAGCCAGATAACATATCAGCCACTGCAGCAAGAGATCCTGGACTGAGCTACACACAGACCAATATGATCCAAGCAATGCCTATTTATTGAATATGAGTATACCCTCATATACTTTCTAACAGACCATGAGGGTTAGTTCATTGTTAAGCAATTAGTCCAGATCATTAAGGCATGAACTGTGTGGCATTAGGCAATTAGTCTAAATCATTAAGGTACAAGCTGTTGGCATTAGGCAATTGGTTCATCATTACCTATTCGAACTCTTCTGGAGAGTCCTTTTGTTTTGGTTTAGTCTCCTGCTGTTCAGTTCTCCTGGCAGCAGCTCGCGGCTGATGTCCTTGCCCTCTGAATGAACCTTCATGCAAAACTTTTCAGCTCACCATCAGCTCACCTCAGAAATGCTTCTTTACTAGTTTTCCAGTATAAGACAGGCTCATGGTTTCTTAGTACTCAAACTAAAGGACAGGAAGGACCAGTGCAGCACAGCTGTTCAGAAAGAGACCTCAACTCTACAGGCTTTATAGGAATCTCCCAGAGTTCAACAAAAGGAAATGCATAATGCTGTGTCTGGGCTGGAATAACTCCATGGGACAACGCAGACTCACCACTGCCTGGCTGGCAGGCAGCTTTGTCTGACAACATATTGAACACTTCTGTGCCTTAGTAGTGAAAGAGACCAGATGCATCTTGAACTTCACTAGCAAGAGGAGGCACAGTCATCACTTCAAATGAAGTGATTCTTTTCTTCTGGTCAGCACCTGAGGCTGCACCTGGAATACTGCGGTGCCTGGTTTGGAGATCCTCATCAAAGAGACAGAGTTATGGATGCTGCTCAGTTGGAAGCCAGCAAGCTGACTAGGAGCTGCGACATATAACGAGTGAGGAGATGCTGACAGAGCTGTATTTGCTTAGCCTGGAGACACAAAATTAAGGTAGAGCTAAACTTCTCAGATGTGCCTAATGGAAGCATGAGGGGCAACACGTTGAAGCTGGGAAACAGGAATTTTGATTCAATGTAAGAAAACATATATTTATTGTGAAGGCTGTTGGAATGGTGGAGCAGCTTGCTTAGGAAAAGGTTGTGAAGTC
This sequence comes from Semnornis frantzii, assembly GCA_013399775.1. NCBI lineage: Eukaryota > Metazoa > Chordata > Aves > Piciformes > Ramphastidae > Semnornis > Semnornis frantzii. The sequence goes on along the minus strand of VWYK01025643.1, from coordinate 6,534 downwards.
TTTTTTCTGAAGTCTTCTGATCTAAGTTATTCCCCAATTATCTCAGCTAGCCTGAGCATGCTGATGCTTACTTAATCCTCTCTACAAAACACTGCCTTGGATTTTCTCAAGCAGGGACAGTTGGAAAGGTCATTCCCAATTAATTAATTTGTAGAAGTGTCACAAGCTGGTTATCTTGTACCAACCCTGGTCAACAGGAGGTGGGGAGGGGTCATGCTACAGATCGAGTAGTTCCCTTGGAGTAAATAAAGATAAAATGGCAAAGCAGCTGATGAATAAGGCTAATGAGGTTGGGCTGGAGCAGAGGGGAAATGGGAGGGGAAAGCAGTGCGGAAAACATATACCATAAAGAAGGGAGATCAGCATTCCCTGGCTCCAAATACTGGAATGGTCACAGGCAGCAGGCACCACACTGCCAGGAGCAGTGGCAGGGGGAGCGGAGCCATGCCATGTGGGTTGCAGGTAGAGCTGTGCCATGTGGGCTGCTGTGCGCTGCAGGGGGAGCTGTGCCATGTGGGCTGCTGTGCGCTGCAGGGGGAGCTGTGCCATGTGGGCTGCTGTGCGCTGCAGGGGGAGCTGTGCCATGTGGGCTGCTGTGCGCTGCAGGGGGAGCTGTGCCATGTGGGCTGCTGTGCGCTGCAGGGGGAGCTGTGCCATGTGGGCTGCTGTGCGCTGCAGGGGGAGCTGTGCCAGGTGGGCTGCAGGCAGAGCTGTGCCATGCGGGCTGCTGTGGGCTACCCTGGGCTACAGAGAGCAGCGGGAACGCAGCAGCACAAGGCCGGCGGCACAGGCTGCCTGCGCAAAGCCCTCCAGGCGCACCGGGAGCGGCAGGAATGGAGTGGTGTGGAGCTGTGTGGAGCAGGCAGCATTAGTGGAGCAGCTTCTTATGTCCGCTGCTCCCCGTTCTCCCCCACCCTGTTTCCCCACCCTCCCAGAGCTGTGCCCAGTGCCGCACCCCCACTCCTCATGGGCGTTGGCACCACCGGAACGCTGGGGGTCTGGCAGAGGGTGTGTGGTGCTTAGCTGTCTGAAGAACTGAGGCTCCTCTCTCCCTCAGCTTACCTGAACAGCTCTAGAACTTTCCTCAACTTGGCGTTTTCCTTCAAGCATAATAGTAAATCTTTTCCTTATTTATGGTAACTGCTTAAGGTGTGGAGAAGAAAGCCAGATAAAATGCCTGATTTTAGGTGACAAGGTGAAAAAGGGTTTGTGGCTGCTTGTGTGCTACTTGGGTTTTTGCAGGTAATTTGGAGTAGGTAGTTTTGTGCGAGGCAATGCTAGGGGATTTTGTGCAGGTAGTTTTGGGTTGGTAGCTTTGTGATAGGTATTGCCAAGTAATATTGTGCAGGTAATTTTAGGTAGGTAGTTCTGTGCTAGGTGATGCTAGGGCATTTTGTGCAGGTAATTTTGGGTAGGTAGTTCTGTGCTAGGCAATGCTCAGTAGTTTTGGGCCCAGTAGTTTTGGGCTAGGTAAGGTAATTTTGGGCAAACATTTTTAGTAGCAGAAAGGTGTGTTGAAAATTCATGACACGAATAACTGCCATGTGGTAAATCACAGTTGTGCTGACTGCACTCCAGGCTGTCAGCCTGAATTTGTTATATGTACTCTTCCTCCAGGGGCCCCCTCCCCTTACATCCCTGTTCCTCCTGTCTCGAGGCTGTTGCCATTATGGTTTTCTGTGACTGTTTTCTTTTGTGGCAGCAAATCCAAGGCCAAATTGGAAAGGCAGAAATCCTTTTATAAAAGCTAGTACCAAATGGTTCATTCTGCCCCGGAGCTACTCTCTGAATCTCAGTAGCAGCTAAGCAGTTTCTTTTTCATTTGCTCTTTTAATTGTGTTTTTCTACCTCTCTCACTCCCAGTAAGTCTCGGAAATGTTTGTATGGCCTTCTTGTCATGAGTTGAAGAGTTTGATCTAGAGCTGCACGGACAAAGCACAAAGCACATATGGAATATTAGTCAGGAGCTTTGAGTCTGAGCTTATAGTTGTCAAATTGGCAGTCCTCTTCCCTCAGCACCTGTTTCTAATGCTGTGAAGTAGATTTTAAATAGATGGCTTTGGGTGTTGTGTTCCTAACCTGAGTAAGGCACTGACAAATGCTCATGGGGAGCTGAAGGCTTAGGACTACCTCCTTTTACTCAGAGCACCTCCCAAGATAAGTGGCAAGCGAGTCTGTGTTAATTGTTGGTTCCTTTTGGTTTGTGCAGAAAAAACAATTGAGCCAGAAGGCTGTGTGGAGCAGAAGGCCATGGAAGGGGGAAAAAATGGAACAAAGAAACCTGAAGAACCTGAAAAGTCAGAAGAAAAGAGAGACAACCAGGGGGAGAAGGATGGTAAAAACAAACAATGTAAACACAAACGAGAAAAAGAAGGCGGCCAGCAGGGGAAACCCAAAGCAGATGCCCAGGACAAAGATGAAATTAATAGTAAGGAGAGAAAGCAACATGAGTAGCTCTGAGTTACTGTACTCATTGTACTTCAAAACAGATTAGACCCAGCAATGATTGAGCTCAAGCCACGAGAGCCCAGCAGGTTCCAGAGGATAGCATCAGCTACCAGAGCTCAGCTCCTGAGTGTCCCAGCTGCTGAGTTCTCTGCTTTGACAATCCCTTAGAGTACTTAGCTACCATGCCCAGGAGCTGCCTTCCAGGAGAGCTCCGTAGCTTCTCCTTTGCTGTGCAAGTGCAGGCTGTGTCTACAGCCAGGTAGTGTTGCCAGGCCGTGCTGAGGGAAGCCTCAGAGGTGCATACCTCGATTTCTTGGCAGCAAAGCCATGACCTCAATAAGAATACTAATGCTTAGAGGAATGTCCTTCTCTCGTGTTATCCTTCCTCCTTTTATCATTCCTCTTGTCCTTCCCCCCTTATTTTTGATCTCTAGTGTGCCTTGCCTCTGTAGAGAAAGGCTGGTTTCAAATGGCGTTATCTAATTGTGACTGTCTGCAGCCTTTTCTCATGCTGCCATTAGCCACCAGCCGAGAATTCCTGCATGACCTGTGTGGTTTTCAAGTCCCAAAGTCTTCTGTGGTGAGCCAGAAGAGCTTCCTGTATGCGATGCTGAGTGGGGAGCCAGAACAGAGTTTCCTATATGTGGTGCTCAGAGGAATTTGTGTGGGTTCTGTGGCAAAAGTAACTGTTACACACAGCTCTAAGCCCACTCTGACTCACTTGAAAAGTAAAGATGAAAGTGAGGTCACCAGAACTCCTCATGTAGGGACTGAGAACATACGTTAGGGGCAATGGGTTTAAACTGGCAGAGGGAAGATTTAGACTGGATGTTAGGAGGAAGCTGTTTGCAGTGAGGGTGGTGAGACACTGGTTGCCCAGGGAGGTTGTGGCTGCTCCGTCCCTGGAGGTGTTCAAGGCCAGGTTGGATGAGGCCTTGAGTGACCTGTGCTAGTGGGAGGTGTCCCTGCCTATGGCAGGGGGTTGGCACTGGATGATCCTTGAGGTCCTTCCAACCTAAACCATTCTGTGATTCTATGACATTGATGTGAATGGAAACAGGACAGGACTTCAAAAGGAAGAAGACAGACAGAGGGCAAAGGTTATTTCAGCCATTCTCCTACAGCTGCCTTATACATGAGGTGCTGTTTTCCTCAGCTCCCAGAGTCCAACTGCTCCATGGCCACAGAGAAAGGTCACTGCACCAAGAAGCCTCCCTTTTGGCCAGCCACACAGCAGCTGCCAGCATGTGGAGAAGCAAGGAGCAGACTTGGAGTGGTTCAGGGACAGTTTCCAAATGGCTCCATGCAAGAGCTAATGCTGCATCTAAGTGCACTGAGGTGCAAAACTCTCCTTCTAGTGATTTAACTCTAGCACAGCCCAATACTAGCATGGGATAGTAGGGCAGAGCAGACACTATGGATCTGTCCTACTTGTTTGATATATTTTAAGTAGCTCTCACCAAAACCCCAGCCACACCTCCCCAAAATGCTGCAGGCTCTGAAAACTGGTTTACTCCCTGCAAACTTCTATGAATACAGAATGTTTGTGTTTGGCCCAGGAAGGTAAAATGAAACCCAGGCTCCTTTACAAGGCAGAAGAAAAGTTCTCATAACTAGGATTTGATTTAAAATACAGCTACCTGTTTTAGGTTGATTATTTAATCTCCTTTGCAGTGTGCACAGCTCTCATGTACAGCACCTCTGGGACTTTTGCCTGAGTGTTGTTTATAATGACAGTCATAGTAGCCACAGAGGGAAGTGGGGCTGGCTTCACCCAGCTGGCATTGGCTGCTCTCCATCAATAACTGCCTGCTGGGCACTGATCACTTCAAGTAACCTGCAATTGCAAAACAAACAAGGAAGGACATGGAAGTGTTGGAGTGGGTCCAGAGGAGGCCACCAAGATGCTGAGAGGGCTGCAGCAGCTCTACTGTGAGGACAGGCTGAGAGAGTTGGGGCTCTGCAGCCTGGAGAAGAGAAGGCTTCCAGGAGACCTTGGAGTGGCCTGGCAGCATCTGAAGGGGGCTCCAGGAAGGCTGGGGAGGGACTGTTGACAAGGTCTGGGAATGGCAGGACAAGGGGAATGGGTTTGAAGTGTGAGAGGGGAGACTGAAACTGGATGTTAGGAGGGAGTTGTTTGCAGTGAGGGTGGTGAGACACTGGCACAGGTTGCCCAGGGAGGTTGTCGAGCACAGAAACACCACAACCTTCTGTGCTCCACAACCTCCCTGGAGGTGTTCAAGGCCAGGTTGGAGGAGGCCTTGAGTGACCTGTACTAGTGGGAGGTGTCCCTGCGTATGGCAGGGGCTTGGAACTAGATGATCTTTGAGGTCACCTCCAAACTCACCAGTCTATGATAAGCCTCCCCACAAATCCTTCAGCGCTCTCTGTGCACAAAAAGGGCACAGGGTCTTTAGGTTAAATTTCTCAACCCCCATAATCTGCCTTCACAAGGGCTAAATTTACATCAAAGGGAGCTTGTTTTGTCTGGAAGCTGATGCAATGAAATATCTTGGTGGTGCTATTTACAATAATGCATTTTTAATCCCAGGAGAAAGCCATTCCATGCACTGCTCAAGCTGGAAGCTTGAGCTGACTGCAGCAAGGGGGTAAATTTCACGTGCCAAGATTAGCAACAACTATTGGTTTTTAAAGCAGCATGGTAAAAGAATGCACAGATGAGCAAATTATTCGAGTGGCAGATTTCTCTCCCACTTGAAAGGCAATCTGCTGTTCATTTAATGTAATCTCTCAGCCTATTTAAGTCCCTCCAGGGAGCCCAGGTAATCTTCCTGCTGCACAGTGAAATCAGAATGTATAGAATCATGGAATCATAGAATGGGAAGGTTGGAAGGGACCTCAAAGATCATCCAGTTCCAACCCCCTGCCATAGGCAGAGACACCTCCCACTAGTACAGGTCACTCAAGGTCTCGTCCAACCTGGCCTTGAGTACCTTCAGAGAGGTTGTGGAGCACAGAATCACCCAATGTGTTCAAAGATCACATCTGTGATCTTTGATTACATTCTGTGCTTCTGCCATCCACAACCTCCCTGGGCAACCTGTGCCAGTGTCTCACCACCCTCACTGCAAACAACTTCCTCCTAACATCCAATTTCAGTCTCCCCTCTGCCACTTCAAACCCATTCCCCTTGTCCTGGTATTCCCAGACCTTGTCAATAGTCCCTCCCCAGCCTTCCTATAGCCCCCTTCAGATCCTGGAATGCCACTCGAAGGTCTCCTGGAAGCCTTCTCCTCTGCAGGCTGCAGAGCCCCAACTCTCTCAGCCTGTCCTCATAGCAGAGCTGCTACAGCCCTCTCAGCATCTTGGTGGCCTCCTCTGCACTGGCTCCAACACTTCCATGTCCTTCCTGTGCTGGGGGCTCCAGAACTGCACCCAGCACTGCAGCTGGGGTCTGAGGAGAGCAGAGCCAAGGGGCACAATCCCCTCCCTTGCCCTGCTGCCCACACTGCTCTTGCTGCAGCCCAGCACACAGTTGCTGTCTGGGCTGCACTCACACTGCAGCCTCACGCTGAGCCTTTCATCACCCCACACCCCCAGGGCCTGTTCCTCAGGGCTACTCTCAGCCATTCCCCACCCAGCCTGGGTTTCATCTGCAGCTTCACCTGATTTACCTCTCCAGAGACTGCCCTGCCAGTGCTGGGTTCCACTTTGGGTAACTCTAAAGAATTCCCTCTGGGGTTAGGAATTTTGCCTGGGTCTGGTGCTGATGTAGATGGAGAGTCTGGCCTTGGCACATGATGCTGTGTTTCACTGGGCACCTGTTCTTACTTCTGCACTTGCTAATGTGTCACCATTCAGCACTGGCATTAAAACAGGTGCTTTATGTTTTTCTTGTTCTTCACTTTTCTGCCTTTCAAGTGGATACCTGTTTTGAGCCTGAGCCAGCAGGACTGATCCCAGGAGTATGCATTCAGAACCTGGTGAAGAGTTTTGCAAACAGGCCCACACCAGCAGTAGATGGGATGAACATTACCTTTTATGAGGGCCAGATCACAGCCTTCCTTGGGCAGAATGGGGCAGGAAAGACAACTACCATGTAAGTACTGTGTGCAGTTCTGGGGC
>VWYK01025642.1:1398-16077 GCA_013399775.1 Semnornis frantzii | reverse complement strand
GTTCTTTCTTTCAAAGGTCCCTCCAGTCCCTGTCGAGAGAATTGACCTCCTCCACTGGCATCAGTTGTCAGTGGTGCTAGGAGCCCTCCACACTCCTACAGAGAAGTAAAGCTTTTAGTGGTGCTACATGCATTGTCCTAATGCAACCAGACAGCTGAGTAGCGCTAACAGCATCACCTCCCACAGATCAGTGAGGCCTTGAGTGAACTGTACTAGTGGGAGGTGTCCCTGCCTATGGCAGGGGGTTGGAACTAGATGATCCTTGAGGTCCCTTCCAACCTTACCATTCTATGATTCTATGATTCTATGATCAAAGAGGAGAAATTTAAGAGATTTGAGAAGGATGCTGCTTACAACAGGTTGCAACTGTGCACTTTTGTGTCTCCAGATGTGTAAACTAGAAAGAGACCATCCAGAGTTCAACAAAACATTATGCACAGCATTATTCTTGCCAGGGCAAGGAAAGTGCTGGGGCTCATCATTATCTTAAAGCATTCCTCTATGGATAAGAAGATGAGCACCCAAGACCTTTCCTTTCTCTCCTAAAAGACCCCATCCAAGGGTAGCCCTTGTTTAGAGCACCAAATACCCAAATATGACCATGCAGTAGAAAATAAAGTCACAAGATAGCTTAGTTTGAGAACAGGATACCAGAGAGAAGAATGGCATCTACATTGCCTCTTTTAGGGAGAAGCCACAGGAAGAAGACGACACAAGGGAGAAGGGAACACAAGGAGTGAGCACATTGAGAGCTTTACACAGAGTATTTCTGTGCAAGTTTAATTTCTGAGGTGTCCCCTATGGTAAGTGGGTGTAACATCAGCATTTATACCAGTGGTTGGTCTGGCCTCTGGTCTAAATACAGTGTGCTCTGTTTTCTTTGTGAATTCGTCTCTCATTATGGCATATCTGCTTACATTTTAAAACTACCTAAGGAGTAAATAATTTGTGCTTTTTGACAAGCATGCTGGGAGTTTCAGTCTGTTACTCATTTGCTTTAAATATCAAGCTGTAAAACTGTGCCTGGAGTTTGGGCTGACATGAGGGCTAATGATGCACTGTGCCAATTCTCTGCTTATGGAGGAGTTCTCACATTATTTCTAGGGTAAGCTAATAATGAATGTTACTCAGAATGAATCTTAACTTTGTGGTTGACTTGCTGCTAGTATAGGACAAGGTTATGACCATTATGTCAACCTATCTTCTCTCCCTCAAGCACAATATGTAACATGAATTCCAATATAATCGATATCTGAGAAAGCAATGCCTTTTCGGTGTGCATTTGTACTGAAAGATCTACAATCCCAAGCACAACTCCAGGCTGGGTGGTGAATGGCTGGAGAGTAGACCTGAGGAAAAGAACCTTGGGGTCCGAGGTGATGAAAAGCTCAACATGAGCCTGCAGTGTGCACATGCAGCCCAGACAGCAACCGAGTGCTGGACTGCAGCAAGAGCAGTGTGGGCAGCAGGGCAAGGGAGAGGATTCTGCCCCTTTGCTCTGCTCTTGTCAGACCCCATCTGGAGTACTGTGTGCAGTTCTGGAGCCCCCAGTGCAGGAAGGACATGGAAGTGTTGGAGCAGGTCCAGAGGAGGGCCACGAAGATGATCAGAGGGCTGCAGCAGCTCTGCTATGAGGACAGGCTACAAGAGTTGGGGCTCTTCAGCCTGGAGGAGAGAAGGCTTCAAGGAGACCTTAGAGTAGCCTTCCAGTATCTGAAGGGGGCCTACAGGAAGGCTGGGGAAGGACTATTGACAAGGTCTTGTAATGACAGGACAAGGGACAATGGGTTTAAAGTGGCAGAGGGGAGATTTAGACTGGATGTTAGGAGGAAGTTCTTTGCAGTGAAGGTGGTGAGGCACTGGAATAGGTTTCCCAGGGAGGTTATGGCTGCTCCCTCCCTGGAGGTGTTGAAGGCCAGGTTGGAGGAGGCCTTGAGTGAGCTGTACTGGTGGGAGGTGTCCCTGCCTCTGGCAGGGTGTTGGAACTAGATGATCCTTGAGGTCCCTTCCAACCTTACCATTCTATGATTCTATGATCTTGACACCTTACCTTTTTTGGACCACCACTTTATTTGCTACGTTCAACTCTGTGTTATTCTCTGCTTTGTAGAATTTCCTGCAGGAAATGAATGTGCCTTAAACTTGTCCATTTGAATAGATTCAATAGCACTTTTTAAGCCCCGAACAAATTCAGAAACAGCATACATGTTACATAGGTCATACCCATCAAACTGCAAGCACATCAGTAGAGCAAAGCAGAGCAGTTAGTTTTGAAATCTTCACTTACGTATTTGTATAAAAATAGAGAACAACAAAATATGTCTGGAATCAGAGTATTGCAGTTATTATCTCACTCACACTATTGCTTAGGGTAGCATTTAAAAAACAGTCTAACTGACTCCACTCAAGCTCTGTTAGGTGGTTGCACTCACATTTGCAATCCAACCCACCGGGGCCTTCAGAGCTCCATTTTTTTCTCTGATGTGGTTACCAAACAGTGGAACATTTCTAGCATAACCAAAACTGAGTCACGCCTCAGTAACTTAACTCAGATTTCAGATCTTCAAGACTGAAAGTAGTTTGAGGGAGACAATTTTATTCATGCCATCCATAAAAAGTAATTTCATCTTGTTTTCCTGGTCTCTTCAGATATTGTGATGTGCACGCATCACCCGCTCCGCTGATGTGCGCAGCGCTGTACAACAGGCCATAAATGCTATGGCTGCTGCCATCCATTTATAGTATCTGGGAAACTTCCTTTCAAAAACCCTCTCTGGTGTTAGCACAGTGGAACTTGCATTCTCCCCACTGTCAGAACCAAGGCTTTCAAACAGCTATGTAACACAGGTAACAGGGGCAAATCCACTGCTATCTGCTTTTACGATGGAATGCGATCGGTGTGTGAAAGGTCCGCACGATGTGGTGACGACAGCAGGAGACGGGACCGAGTGACTCAAGTTTTCCTTCCAGGCCTGTTACCATGAGAGCTCCCCGGGGCTCTTCTCCTGCTATAAGATAGAGCAGTTCTTTCCACTGACGTGGAATTACATCCAGCTCTGTGAAAGCTGAGCTCGTGCCTTGATTTGCTCCTCTCTGAACATCAGGTGTGTTATGGAGGGGTAAAAAAAACAAAAAAAAAACATTTCATTTCCCACTCATCTCACTGCCCAAAAGCCAGTGGCAAAATTCAGATCCTGAAAGCAGCTTCTTACAGTGACAAGACCACAAAGGAAAAGACATACATTAAGAAAGGAGAATATCTGTCTGAATACGATCCAAGGATTTGTTCTTTCCACCTATGCTTTCCTCTTTTTCTAACCTAGGTTCAGGTTTCCTTCATAATTACAGTGTGTGTGCTACTCGTGGTGTGCTACTTGTGGTGTCCTACTTGTGGTGTCCTACTTGTGGTGAATGGCTGGAGAGCAGCCCTGAGGAAAAGAACCTTGGGGTCTGGGTTGATGAAAAGCTCAACATGAGCCTGCAGTGTGCGCATGCAGCCCAGAGAGCAACCAAGTGCTGGGCTGCATCAAGAGCAGTGTGGGCAGCAGGGTAAGTGAGGGGATTCTGCTCCTTTACTCTGCTCTCCTCAAACACCATCTGGAGTACTGTGTGCAGTTCTGGAGCTCCCAGCACAGGAAGGACATGGAAGTGTTGGAGTGGGTCCAGAGGAGGGCCACAAAGATGATCAGAGGGCTGCAGCAGCTCTGCTATGAGGACAGGCTACAAGAGTTGGGGCTCTGCAGCCTGGAGAAGAGAAGGCTTTGAGGAGACCTTAGAGTAGCCTTCCAATATCTGAAGAGGGCCTACAGGAAGGCTGGGGAGGGACTATTGACAAGGTCTTGCAATGACAGGACAAGGGGCAATGGGTTTAAAGTGACAGAGGGGAGATTTAGACTGGATGTTAGGAGGAAGTTGTTTGCAGTGAGGGTGGTGAGGCACTGGAACAGGTTTCCCAGGGAGGTTGTGGCTGCTCCCTCCCTGGAGCTGTTCAAGGCCAGGTTGGATGAGCCCTTGAGTGAGCTGTACTAGTGGGAGGTGTCCCTGCCTTGGGCAGGGGCTTGGAACTAGATGATCCTTGAGGTCCCTTCCAACCTTACCATTCTATGATGCTATTTAGTGGACTTTGAATTGACTTTTTTCTCTAGTTAAAAAACAGAGCAGGGCAAGAACACACTAAAGTGAGAATCTTCTCAGCATCACAACACCTTCTCAGCTAGCAGATCTTCTCCATAACTGTCCTTGGAGCATCTTCATGTTGCTGCTGGAAGGTAACTCGATTTTTTAAACCATACTTCTATACAGCCAAAGAAGTAGATTCAGATGTGTTAATGAAACATTGCATTAGCATATGCAGAACCATGCATTAGCATACACAGAATCACGCATTATATGGGTGTCACTGAGGAATCACACAGTTCCACCAGTACAAAGCCATTGTGTCTTGATATAGCAGTTGGCATAAAAGAAGGATAAATGAAGAAAAAAGGGAGGAAAAACCAAAAAGAAAAAACCTTGCAGTCTTGTCTTATTTCACAATTTCAGATGAGTTTCATGGCCCGCTGTTTTTGAAAAGTATGTATGTTTGTGGGAAGCGAGGTGTGGAAAGGGATGAGTGTTTTTATAGCTGAGCACAACAGAGAGGGGTCTTGTGAAATAGAAGATGTGATCCCATGATGGATTAAACAGAGCAATTTTTAAACACAGAAAGTGTTGGAAGGGTGAACCATAAAGAGAGAATTTAGTAAGTAAAATTCTCTTCAATGTTAACTGCTTACAGGCTATTGGTACACAAATGCTCCTTTTTGCTATATCAAATGGGTACCACTTCCACATCCAAGAGGAACAGACTTCAAAGTAGGAGATGTCCATGACTGGTTGGAGTAATTTGGGATTATTTTTTTTTTAATCTGTGAATGGGACAGGTCCTATTAAAGCTCTACTCAGCCCCTTGAAGAGCACACTTTTCTGGAGCATAAAGTATTTCTTTGTGTGGCACCCCAGCACCCATTCAACATTTTTTTCCACACACTGCATGTTGTCTGGGAGTATTCTCTTGGGATGTCTGGCACTACAGAACCAGGCTGTACTAGAAATCCCCTCTCAGCACCATGATCCAGCTTCATGTGTCCCATTCTCGCTTACTTCCATCCAGCTCCCCACGCTCTTGCGCCTTTATCTTGTTAGCCAACTTGCTCTATCTGCCCACGGAATTCTGTGCCTGATGAAAACCTCCTGCACAGCTTTTCCTGGTCTCAGCACTTGTCTGCTGGCAGACATGTAGACATAATATGGTCTGAGGAGATCAATTTCTTCTTTGAGGTTCATTCTTATCTCCCAGACAGTGGTTTATGCAGTGGGCTCCCTGGGGAATTTTCCCCTTTGCACATGGACCCATTCTCTTGGCACAAAGCTAATGAACGTAGCACATCTCTAGACTGCACCACGAGGACAAGAAGGAAGGATGCACACCCAGGCACGCTTCTGGCATTCTCAGACATCTACTCTGAAGCATGGAAAGAGGCTTTACTGCTCATGCAGCTCTCTTCCCAGATGGGTGAAATATCCCAGTCTCTCAGTGAGGACCTTGTGTAGACAGTTTGCCTTTTTATTTTTTCCTACTATTCAGTGTCTTCAGGGTGCACTGGGGTGTTTCATAGCTGAAGTCCAAGGCTTTGTATTTCTCCTCTATCAGCATTGTTCCAAGATCACCAGACCCTCAGGGCTGTTTCTGTTGTGGATAATGTTAGGGGTCTATTGACTGCAGTACCAGAAACACCAATGATGACTTCCTGGTCTCTAGGGAGGGAAAGCAGGGAGGAGATATTGTGCTTTTGCCCAGCTCAGGGTGGCTTGCTCCCTTCTTTAGAGATATCAATCCTTCTTTTCAAGTTGCCTATGACTTTTGGGGACATATGCCTTCAGGATTTTTTGCCCCACATTTTGGGAGGACGATCCTTGCAATAGACTGGGTAAACCAGTTCCCTGTTTTGTAGGAAGCAGCATGAGCTGGAAAGGCCAGGCCAGACAGGCTTCTTCCAATTTGGAACCACTGACATCTAGGATTTGATTAAGGGTCATTTGTTGCTATTAGCCACCCATGGCTGTACTGATACAGGCTTGGAAGATGAGCTGGCTGCCCTACCAGACCTCACAGGGCAGCAGAGCAGGTTAGCAGTGATTTCTGTGTGGATCCAGATGCTGCTGGTGTGGGGTTGTCTTACTGACAACTGGATGGAATAGCTGGAGCCCTCAGCTGGTCCTATTATTGACTTCAGGGATGAGATTTAAAGCTATCTGCTGCCAGCTCTATTGTCTTATCTTGCCTATTTACACATGGCCCAAGCCAAATAGCTGTTTTTCCTGCTGCACTGTCCTTTCACAGAATCATGGAATTGTCAGGGTTGGGAACAACCTGAAGGATCAACTGTTTCCAACCCCCCTGCCATGGGCAGGGACACTTTCCACGAGATCAGGTTGCTCAGAGCATCATCCAATCTGCACTTAAAAACTCCCAGGGATGGGGCTTCCATCACCTATTCGGGCAGCCCATTCCAATTTCTCACCACCCTTATGGTGAAGAACTACTTCTTAATATCCAATCTAAATCTACCCTCTTCTAGCTCAGATCCATTCTCCCTAGTCCTGTCACTACCTGACATCCTAAAAAGTTCCTCACCAGCTTTCTTGTAGGCCTCCTTCAGATACTGGAAGGCCACAATAAGGTCCCCTTGGAGCCTTATCTTCTCCACATTGCCCAGCACAAGATTAGGTGTCCTCCCTTCTTGATACAGAGCTATGTGGTGTCAGTGAGTTCCCCTGCTCTGCTCCATGGGCCAGCTGGCCCTCCCTGGAAAGAGACACAATACCCATGGTTCAGTCCTTCAACTGCTAGAGCAGACACCTGATCCTGAGATACCTCCTCCTGCTGTTTGCCCTAGCAAGCCCCACAAATGACCTCCAAATCCCAAACTACCACTGTCCTCTCTCTTTCCAAATGGTATGTCTGTTTTTCCAAGAGTTCAGATGCAGAGATAATCTTTTCCCAGTTTTCCTCTAGAGGGACCCTTACCTTGACTTTACTTTTATTAGCTCTGATTAAAACACATTTAAGTATATTTAAAAAAAAAAAAAAATTCACTAAAGTCAAGCTGCTAACCCTGTGGGAATAGCAGCACAGTAACCATTCCTACCACAGGCTGCCTTAAAACTGAGGAAAGTCCTGCATGTGTGAGGAATCAAAGCAGGACTACTGCAGTGCAGCTCCTGAGTTTTACTGAACCATACAAAGTAAACACACTCATGTGTTTAGATTTACACATAATTATTGTTTCAGTAGCAAATTAAGTGAGGAAAACAAATCAACCACATGTTTTCAGATACTGGCACTTAAATATTAAATCATTATAAGTGGCATATGAAGAGGAAAATGCAAACATTATGCAGATTTTAATTTCCTCAATTATTCTTAATTCCCCCTGAGCCCTACATTCATTCTTAGTGATTGCAGACAGACTAATCGCTCAACGCAGGACACCATTTAATAAGATGCAGCAGCTGAAACACAGAGTTTGTCACCAACCCCGTGTTGGTGCTGTCATCACAGTGGCACTGTCATCTCACTCATGCTCCTCAGCCACCAGGGATCATGGCTTGTGACTCCCATGTCTGCAGGTACATAAGTGAGGCGCTCCGCAGTACATCTGGGAAGATCTATCCATCAGCATCTGCCTCCTAAGGCCTACAGAGATCTATTTATGTAACTCCCTCTCTGGAGGAAAGGTGCTGGGAAAGCAGCCAACAATAGATGGAGTGGGTGTGGGAAAATGAAAAATAAGCAAGTAGAAATAGTACATAAAAGAATGACCATATGGTTTAAGCCACAAGCTATGTAAGTCACAGCTATAAAGTTGTGCCTGATAACAGATCCAGCAGAGTAGGTGTGGAGGGCCAGAAGCTCCAAAGAGAAGGTGCTGCTGGGGGGTCAGGTGGGGAAATGGATGCAGGCTCCAAGAACTCTGCAAAACACAGAATAAGCCAGAGAAGCCCAGAGGCAGCTCTGCTTTCTCCTAGCCAGCCACAGGCCTGCTTTGCCCATCCGCAGGCAGCAGCCTACAGCTAACACCTGCAGTGGTAAACATTCACTGGCCAGTGTGGAAAAAGAATCATAGAATCACAGAACTTTTGAGGTTGGAAGGGACCTCCAGAGATCATCGAGTCCAACCCCCTGCCAAGGCAGGATCTCCTAGGGTGGTTCACACAGGCAGGTTTTGAAAGTCTCCAGAGAAGGAGATGCCACAACCACTCTGAGCAGCCTGTTCCAGTGCTCTGTCACCCTCACTGTGAAGAAGTTTCTCCTCAAGTTGAGGTGAAACCTTCGGTGTTCCAGTTTGTAGCCATTGTTCCTTGTCTTATTGCTGCTGACCACCGAAAACCAAACTCCAACTGCACACCCCTGCTAGCTCCTTGGCTTTCAGCACTGGGTGCCTTTGAGAGGATGAGAAATACTCACAGAAACCAAAGCATGAAATAAGGTAGATCAGAACAGGAACATCTAAAATGGGCAGTGTAGTTACTCCTTTTGGAAAAGGGGATTCAGTTGTCACTTCTTATCCTGGCCTCAGATGAAACCGTGTGAATAAGCTCCTTCTTAAATCAGACCCTTTAATTAATTGGTTGCATCGTGCCAGTCCTCCAGGTTGTTGGTGGGAGGGACTCCAGGGATGACAGCAGTCATTCACCAGCAAGGGTGGGGGTCAGCTGCTTCAAAGGAGAACACATGCAAAGATACCATTAAAATCTCACCTTTAGCAGATACCACAAGAAGAGAAGTACTGACCTGGAAGTGTCAATTTCCATTACTGCAAAGTGACCTCAGATTTAGATGCTACATCTGGTCAAGATGAGGCTCAACTCTTCACAGCAAAGCACTGCCTCAAAGCATTCATACTGTTCCATGAATCCCAGCAGCACAGGCCTGCTCTTCACTTAAGACATTTCTTTATCTTCTCATGCCATATTACAAAACAGACTCCCCTAATATTGCCTTAGCCCTCATCCCACAGCATTGAACCAGAACTGGAAAGGTCATTCCAAAAATCCACCTCAACCTACAACTGAGCTTGGACAGGCACTTCTGCAGAAGGTCTCCTCCAGCTCCACAGTGGTGCTGGAGGTGAGAACGAAGTGGGCGGATTTCATCTTACTCCCCAGCACATTTGGCAAGGTGTGAAAAAGATGAAACAGGAAAGATTTTGTTTGTGCCTGTTTGAGTCTGTGGGAACAATGTGTATAAGCAAGTCATTTATCCTCCTCAAGCCTCCTGTGGCAACTTGCAAGCAGACAGTTTGGCAGATGACAATGAAATGAGCACAGGGCAGATTAGGCTCAAGAGCACTGTTACAAGTACAGCACAGTTCAGTGCTGTCTGTGGAGTGATACCACATTCAAAAGGAATGAAAAAGCTGAAGAAATAGCTCATTGAAGTGATAAAAAGGGTGATAGACAAAATGACTGCCTCTTTGCAAAGGCCATTTCTTCTCCCACCAGCCCCTCCAATGAACTCTAAATCTAAGACAAGCAATAGCAGCAATTTCTAAAACAGACTGCTCTGCCCCTTGCAAAGATGGATCAGAGAATAGAAGTCTGAGATTGATGCAATCACTATATATGCTCACAAAGCAGTGCTCCTCGGTGTATTTTTGAAAGCTAGGGCTATTTTTTTCTTTCATATGTCCTTTTCTTTTTCTTTTATTTTTTTTTCCAAGTGAAGAAGATTTATTTGCAGGATTAAGTGCAACTCTTGCTGGATAAATTTTCAGCAGGAAATGGAATTTTTAGTTGTGGTTGTTCAGTTCTATTTTTCTTCTAAAAGCAATTGTTTCCCATACTAAATTTCAACTTTTCATTGCAAAATAAATAAATAAATAGATAGATAGATAGATAGATAGATAGATAGATAGATAGATAGATAGATAGATAGACAGACAGACAGATAAAACCTCCTTAAACTCTAGTGTTTTAATGCTTTGGTCCAAATCCAGCTCAAAATTCAGTACAGTTTTAATATTACCCTCTCTGAAATTGACTGTTCTCTTTCAGGCTACCCCTTCTCTAGCATAAGCAGACTGTCTATGAAGAGAGCCATCAAGGCACCCTGGGACCTGTGTCATAGTAGGGATGACCAATCCCTAATGGAAAAGTGAGACATTATAGCTTCATCAGTGTGTCTTTAACTGCACTGTAAATCCCAGGAGGCACCAACATGCTACACTGCAAACCAGAACTGTCATTTGCAGCTAAAGGGAGTGACATTTTGTTTTTTCACACCTCTAGAGGCAAATATGATCCATGTAGAGAAGGGGTGGAAAAATCAGCCCTCCGCCAGCCACGTGCAAGGATAGGTCTGCCCCATAAAACGCAGTGCAATGTCACAGCATCACCAACATTGGAAAAGACCTCTGAGATCATCAAGTCCAGCCCATGACCCAACACCATGACATCAGCTAAACCATGCCACCAAGTGCCACATCCAATGTCTTCTTAGACCTCCAGGGATGGTGACTCCGCCACCTCCCTGGGCAGTCCATCCCAGCACCTAATCACCCTTTCTGTGAGGAAGTGCCTCCTAATATCCAATCTAAACCTTCCCTGGTGCAGCTTCAGACCATGCCCTCTTGTCCTGTCACAAGTTGCTTGGGAGAAGAGCCTGACTCCCACCTGAATTCAGCTTCCTTTTAGGTAGTTGTAGAGAGTGATAAGGTTCCCTCTAAGTCTCCTCTTCTCCGGGCTGAACAACCACAGCTCCCTCAGCCTCTCCTCATGAGATTTTCCCTCCAGCCCCCTTCACCAGTCTCATCACTCTCCTCTGGACAAGAGAGCCCAGAACTGCACACAGTGCTCGAGATGAGGCCTCACCAGTGACAAGTACAAGGTACAGAGTTCATACTAGAGGACTGCCCAGTAGCACAGACTTATCTATTTCTGATGGGGCAGAGAAGCAGAGGGAGACATCTGCTCACAGGGAAGATCATCTCAGACCACCAAGGGGCTTCAAGTGGGTGACATACAGGAAGTTCTTATTTGGGGAAGGCTGCAATGGGGTGCCTCTTACCATGAAGAGGTGGCCACCAATGAGCAACCCCTAAACCAAGCTATCATCCTTCTTCCTATTGCAGGGCTGATTTCCCATCCTCTCTTCTGTACTCCTGCATGCATTTGGCTTTCCCAGTGAAAAGTTTTTAAAGCTATTTGAGATTTCCATGTAGACCATCACTGAAATCCCAACGTGTAGCTCTGCTTGATGTTAAAAGGCTGCATGTCACTCACTGCTCTTCAGAGGCTGCAAAGAGGCTCTGCCAAGTCAAAAGGCAGAAAACTAGGATTACTCCTGGCTCAAGGTCCTACAGATGGCAACAGAAAATTTCACCTTTCCGGTGCAAGATGTAATTTCCTGTGACAAGTCCATGGCAGATGTCACAGCAAGCCTTTAAGTTCTCTTTTTGGAGTTTTCCTTTCAAAACACAAACCCCTCAAAAAAAAAAAAAAAAAAAAAAAAAAAACCCCCAAAAAAAAAAAAAAAAAAAAAAGAAAAAAGTGTCATTTCGAGGAGGCAGGAAGGAAGACACACACCACTGTCTGGTTTGATGTGTGTGTGTATTTTTCAAAAGGAATGAGAAATGTTCTGGATGGATACAGAGTAACAATATGTAAGCCCCAGGCATCGGATGGTTAGAAAGCTGTACTCAGTGTGTGCACAGATGTAATTCACTGTGAGGAATATGTAACACCACACAGCAGTTCAAAGTAGTGGGCTGGTACTAATTACTGTGCTCTTAATGACTTCATCCATCAAACCATAACATGTTCTATAATTATACAGCACAGCCATATGACAACCAAATGCCCAAACACTACTGCATAGGAGATGGTTACACAGCAAAATTCTCCATTGGTTACCAGCAGAAAACTTGGAAAATGACTGCGTTTTAAGTTGTTTGAATACCCAAAATTACTTTATTTTGACCTTTCATGAGGAGGAAAAGTCATTGAGGGTTCGAGGAAGGGAGTTTGAGCATAGATAAGGCAGGGAAATTGTGATGGGGTTTGACACTTTTCATACAGATCTGAAATGTCCACAGCCTGCAAATCTAAGAACACAAAGCAGGTATGCCTTGGCCTGACAGAGGCCTGTCCTCTCTACGAGGACAGTTCAGTGGTGGTGTATGGGGTTGAGGACTTCCACCCCTCCCCCCAGCTTAAAAGTTACCAAACCAGCTCAGACAGCTTGGAAGTCAAGTAAAGCTATATTTTACAGCAAAAGCTAAATTTACAAGCATTTCTGTACAATAGATTTATATATGTTTACAACAATATACAATTCAGAAATAATACAGAAATCCCAATCTCCCTCCCAGGCTAAGACAAGCCCAGAAGAGGCACAATGCCATCCTCTCTCCTCTCTCTCTCTCCCAGGCAAAAAATCATCAGCCTTTATCTGTTCAGCCAAGGTTAGTGGAAGATATTAGAGAGAAGTGAAGGGAGCAGGCACTCAAAAGCAGAAAGGGACAAATTGTGCTTTGCCTATTTATCCCTTTTTAGCAAACCAATGAATGATATAGACTTCATCATTATTATTCT
Organism: Semnornis frantzii; assembly: GCA_013399775.1. Lineage (NCBI taxonomy): Eukaryota > Metazoa > Chordata > Aves > Piciformes > Ramphastidae > Semnornis > Semnornis frantzii. The sequence goes on along the minus strand of VWYK01025642.1, from coordinate 3,441 downwards.
TTTACAACCAATGATTTAATTTCTCTTTTTTAAAATATTCCAAATAGCCTTAAACCAGCACAGGTGGGAACAGCACCAAAGTGTAGTCAGGGTTGCTGCCTCACAGACAGGCAGGGGCCTCAGCATCTGTAGCAAGTGTGGTAAAGAAGAGAATGAAGTTTGTCTTTGACAGATCCTGAGCTCCCTCAAAGCTGTAGCAGAGCCTTTCCAGGGTCTGAGCACCANCTCCAGCCTTCCTGGAGGCCCCCTTCAGATACTGGAAGGCTACTCTAAGGTCTCCTCAAAGCCTTCTCTTCTCCAGACTGCAGAACCTCAACTCTTGTAGCCTGTCCTCATAGCAGAGCTGCTCCAGCTCTCTGATCATCTTTGTGGCCCTCCTCTGGACCACTTCCATGTCCTTCCTGTGCTGGGGGCTCCAGAACTGCACACAGGACTCCAGATGGAGTCTGAGGAGAGCAGAGTAAAGGGGTAGAATGCCCTCCCTTGCCCTGCTGCCCACACTGCTCTTGATCACTGCTCACATCAACATCTGCACCAGCCAGGCCTATATCTTGGCTCTTTCCCTTCCCAAGATGAACATGCTTACCATGTCTACCACCAACAGCTACCCCCAGGGAAACAGCACACTCCAGTGCACACACTTCTCCACCTGGGGAGAGGGTGTGAGATCGAACTTTGTGACAGATGTTATTCACACTGCTGTGTGAACTACAGAAACATGCTTTGTTGCTAGAGCAGAGGAAGGCAGGGGTCTGCCCTCTAGTTTTCTGTGGCTTTTTTCCTCATTCTCTCCTGAGATGCAGTTCCTTCATAGCTTCCTCCCACGCGACACCTCCCTGCTCAGTGGCACAGCATAGATTTGCAATCCTGACTTCTCCATACACATTTTAAAAGCGAGTTTCCCATGTTTTCATTTATTATTTCACCACTGTTTTCCCTCCAGAATGGCTACATGAGGTGTTATACAGGAACCTAAGCAATAAAACTAGAGTTGATAAAGAATTTATCAGGATTAACTATGTATTCCCAAGCTAATAAACTGTGGAGTTAACATTACACAGATATCCTGCAAGACACACCTGCAAGCCCTAGAGCTGACTGCCTGCTAGCTGACCAAGGTTGTGGTGGGTCTAAATGCACTGAGCTCTCCTCTCCTCAGTCTACCCCAATGAAGCAGAGGATTTCTTCCCACCTTATAAACCAAACTTGCATAGCAGAATCAGAGGGCTAATCTCCCTGCATTTTCTCTGTGGAGATGAATGAGTGAAGAGGTGAATAGCTACCTGACTACCTCTAAGGGACTATAACATTGGCTATGTGTGTGTTTGTTTGCAAGTTGCACTGGCAGGGGGGTGTAGAGCATCAGATCTATTAAACAGCAAAAGAAAACCACAAGTTCATAAGAAAGTGGTGAGAAACAGAGAAGAATGCACCAGATGGGTTCTTATACCCCAACTCACCAGAAAATTACTGGACTTCAATGGGCAGACCTTGTACCTTACCTGGGAGATATCCAGCTTCTGGGAAGGGAGTGACATAGACCCCATCAAGCAAGCTGAGCAGATAGTCACCAGAAAACATTAAAAATGAAGTTATTTTAAGGATATCTTAGTCTTCAAGATACTTTATGCCACATATTATAGAATCCTAGATCTGTTTTCACTGGAAAAGCCTTCTAAGGTCATGGAGTCCAACCACTGACCTAACACCACCATGGTCATTAAATCACCTACTGAAGTGCCTTGCCCACACTTTCCGTGAACACCTCCAGAGACAGTGATTCCACCACCTCCCTGGATAACCTATTCCAGTGCTTGTAATGATTTTTTTAGTAATATCTAACCTAAACCTCTGACACAATTTTGGGACATTTCCTTTCATCCTATCACCTGATACTAGGGAGAAGAGACCAATTCCCACCTCATTACAACACTCTTTCCAGTAGTTATAGAGCAGGGAGGTCTCTCCTTAGCCTCCTCCAGACTAAACAACTCCAGTTCCCTCAGCTGCTCCTTTTAAGATTTGTACTCTAGACCCTTCATT
>VWYK01025634.1:1093-17880 GCA_013399775.1 Semnornis frantzii | reverse complement strand
TTTTTTTTTTTTAATTATTAATTGAAAGAATTTAAGAATTTCTAAATTATGTTATGATTAGACCTGGCCAGGAAATTTTGAAAGTAAAATAAAAAAAATTATAGAAAACAGAAACTCTTCAGAAGAAATGATGGCAAAATTTTGTTTCAGGAAAAAAAAATACCATTCCTGGACTCCTAGATATTCTTGTCTAAACTAGAATGAGAAAAAGGAGTTACACACTACAACGTGACACTAATACTTAGGATACTTTTCAAATTGGAAGACTTTAAAATTGGTAGTAGAAGTGAAAGACCAGAGTATAAATGAGTATGAAGCATGTTTGGGTCAAAAACTCCTGTTAAAAAGGTTTGCATTTTGCACAGGTTAATTCAGCCAGACAGGGAAATTAGGCTGGTCCTCTCTTTAGTGTATGCAGACTGTGAGAAACTGGGTCTTCTCCAAGAATGTTTTCTGCAGCATACATTAGAAAAAGATTGCCAAAGGTACACAAAACCTTCTCTGATCAAGAATACTAAGTCACCTCTTCTGCCATTTCCCTGTAAGGGACATAACCAGGCAGCATTAGTATCAGATTACTTCACAGTTATTGAAGAGACCAGTTTGGAACTTATCATAAGCATTTCATCAAGTTGCTTTGGTTAAATAACCTGGTAATCTGAGGTGACATAAAAAGGAAAAAAAAAATTCAAAAAATTCAAAATACACTCAAAGGAGTGTTTAAAAATCTTATCAACCCCCAAAACAAAACAATGAAAAAAATCCTCAAACCTAAAGGAAAAAAAAAAAAAAACCACAGTAAAAAGAAATAAAACCATGCACATTTAAATAATATGTTTGTATATAAGTTGCATGAAAAGGTTAAATAGACTACAGAAAAACCTATGTTCTCCATAAAAAGTTCTTCAGATGTTCTATTGAAATATATTCCTAGTTCCAGCTAGCCAAAAGGAAAAAAGACAAAGTATCACCTGAGAATTAGCTGACAATTACAATAATGAAAAAAAATCCAACAGGATCATTTCCAACTTCTCATACTATGTTTTCTTCAACAACAGAAAAGTTCAGAATTCCTGTTTCTGTATTCATTTTATACCCATCGAATACAATACAACTCACATGACTCTTTTCTAACTTCAGTAGTTTATATTTTGAATAGAGTTTGTGCTGCAGGTAGACAAAGTGAGCAAGACAATGAAAAACAGAAAAATCATTGATCAGTAAAGAACTGTCTGAACTAGTTTTATTTACAGAGAATGACAAACCTCTCTGGAATGGTGATCCACAAGATAGATGGAAGAAAGACCATAAGAAGAGGTAAGATTCAAGAGCAGAAAGCAGACCGAGAAACAGTGGCTAGAAAAACTTTTCCTATGTGACTGTGACACGATGTAAAATCCAACAATGGACACAAATTACTGCCATGTAAGGATTAGGAGTAGTATTCAGGAATGCTGCATTATTCAATGTCCCTAGAAATATGAAAACTTTTCAGGACAATAAGAATATAAACACAGAAATCATCCAAACAGAGACTCAAATGGGTAATCTGGATAACTTTCAAAACCACCTTAGACAAAGATGTTCCCTTACAAACCTCTAGTTATGCAGTCTCATAGAATCATTTCAGTTGGAAAACACCTTTAAGATAATCAAGTCCAATCCTTCTTTAACTCTACCAAGTCTGGTGCTAAACTCTTGTCCTTTGGCACCATATCTCTGCCTTATCTCAACCTTTTTGAAACATGTCCAGCGATAAGGATGTCCTTGGGGATCTCAATTGTACCGGTGTGAAGAATGCTCTAGGATAGCTCAGCTATTCAAATCAATGAGTTTTGTCTCCAAACCCCAGCTATCACACCTGATTTCTGGAAAAGAAGGTTATTGTTTTAAACCAGATGAGATTTTTTGCACATAAATATGAACTCTGTAACCCACTTGTCTGCTCAGATCTCAACAAAAGGCCCAGGCAGAATCCTGCAGTGGAGGTAGTCTGCACAAATGGACACTGGCCTCTCTTATAGCTCATTCTTCTCTCATCATTTTAAATAATGAATTTTAAAAAAAATAATTAAAAAAAGAAAGACAAATCCTACTACCAATAAGCAAAAATATAAAAGGAATTAAAAATTTGATAACTCTGTATCTCTAAATTCAATCAAGGCTGACAAAAATCATTACTTCGACAAACAGACTATAAGTACATTTATGCATGCACTGTTTCTTTTTGGAAGGGTCAATTAAATGTCAAAAGTGTAACTAAAAAATGAGAAATTACTTAACTCACAACAATCACAGCTTGCCTGTTGTTATATGTTACTTCCAATTATGTACTTTACAGTCATTTCAGAAAGGAAATTAATAATAATTAATAAAATATTTTCAGAAGAAACAATGAATTTGAAACAGACTCTTCTGTTATTTGATTTAAAGTAATAAAGTGTTGGCAAACAAAATATCTGCAAAAGCCCTGTAATATACGTTGTACCTTTTAAGGTATTACCATGAATTAATAAAACAGGCCACCACATTTATGAGATTTTTTTTTTTATAATATTCACTAGATATATCTGCTATTGAAGGACTTGAAAATAGTAAATGTATTCCCATGAAATCTGCTTTATAAAAAGAAAAATGCATATTTTGGAAATTGCAATATCACTTCTGGCAAGCTGGCAGTAAAAGCCACATAGGAAATCACGGACCACTGGATGTTTGCTGTACAGTAGTCAATAATACTGTCAGTATTCAAAGGAATGTCTCTCCTGTGTTTTCTTACTTGGAAATATTCCACAAATCATGGACAAAAAGATCATCTTATATTTTATAAATCATCATTTTCAAAGTTACGCTATACACAAAACATATTACTAAGGCCTACATTCTCCTATCCTTTTTCCCACTGGGTATCTTCCACGTAGCAAGGTGACATTAAAACAAAAGAATGGATTTTGAAACCACCCCATAAAACTGTTAAAACAGTGCAGCAGCAAAATAGCCCTCAAATGGATCAACAAGAAGCCAGTAAGAAAGGAGATACTTATTAGTCAGCAAGGTAAGTCATGCCTCCATTTATTTTATGAACTGTAATTTAGTATTCCTGGATTTTTCAGAAGGCTGACATTTCCTTTATAGGCCTTGCAAAGGTAATCTGTTCATCTTTTCAGTTTCATGTTCCTGGAATTAATGCAGCCTTACCCTAGAGAAAATACTTTGTTGTTTTATAGAAATCTACAAACAGCAAAATTCCTTTAGATTGTCAATGGGTGGACAGTTGAACTTCCAAAGTGATGTTAGCTCCTGCAAAATGGCCAAGAGCACAGTGGTCCCCCAGCAGTCTCTGAATTCCTCAGGAGAGTGGCCAGCAGCAATGTGAGTTTACATCACCATCGCAGACCTGCTGGGCTTACGAGAGCAGTACTTCTTAATTCCTTGGAGCATAATAGCAATTACAACAGGGGACTTAGTTTTGGCTGGCCATTCCACCGTCAATTTTAGTTGCTATATCTATGCAGTGTCTTTGATTTCTCACATTTCGTTGCTCCACCATCTCTCCTACTTCATTTACATCATATTGATTTCACTGCACTTTTTAATTCATCTCTCTCTCTTCATTCCCTAGACTTCACAATCTGTCTCCATGGTCCCTTTCAAACAGAAACTATTTCTTCTTTGTAACTGCAACCCTCACAAGAACATGTACTTTGATATGCAAAGAGACACAACCTCGCTGATGTTTAGATTTTCAGATTATCACATTGTTTTTATATCGTGACTCTGAGTAGATCGAAGTGCAGAATCATGCCATTTTTACAGAGCTACTGAAGACTATACAGTTTTCTGTGGGCAGTATAATAGTAGCAGAGGTGTTCCCATTGATGTGGCACCCTTCAATCTGAGATAAGATGTCTTCTGGAAATGTAGAAGTCGTCCTTTGGTTGCCAGTTAGAGTAACAGAGCAATGCAAGGTAATCAAAGCCTGAACCAAGAATCGGCGATACCTGGGGAAGGATTCCTCGGTGAGGGGAGTGGGAATCATGTCAAAGTCATGAATTAATAGTTTTAATTATGAGTATAGTTGAAATCTGTATTCTTCTATAACTATGGTCATGATCATCAATACTGAAGCGAATTATTTTTGAGCCTGCACATCAGTAAAATTCATGTGCATAAGTAATGCGCGTGGGTTACGTAGTGCTGGGTGCCTGTAGCTTTGAGTTTCCAAAATATGACTGACATTTTTCTATCTTACTAGCCATAGCCACAAACAAACAGGGTTATTTATGGTTGAGCCTCAGTGAAGTCTTTAAAATTTTTTGCTTACTTGCATGGCTTGGAAGCAAACTAATATGCTCCTAGAGTAAGCGCTTTAAGATCCTTTCTTCAAATACGTTCTGTAGTGAAGATGGAATTCAAAGATGAGCTATTTCATGTCAAAATATCATCAACGAGACAACACTGCCTCAACCTGAAAACTACAAGTATGATTTGAGTTTATTAAAGCATTGAGTTTTCTAATGTACAGCTTCAGCGGAGTGTTATGAGTGGCAGACATACTCCATTCTCCAAATCATGACATATGCAGGGTTCCACATACATATACCAATGTAAACATTATATTAACTTTGAAAGTCTAATTAAAGCTTTTATAAAACCTGTCAAACTTTTACTGAATTTTAGTTTCACTAAAAATTCCATGAAATTTACCAGATACTGAGTTTTATTTTAATGCGAGGTTGAATTAGTTGGGGCAATTAATGAAGCAGGAATTATTAAAATGTGTAGTTGTTTTTATGTCCTAAAGGCCCTGCCCACAAACTATATACAAACTAGTTAAATTTGGGTTCTAATCCAGTTGGGAAATCTTCACAAGGATGCTTATGGGCGATTTAGTAATTTAGGAGAATCAAGAAAAGGTTTAGCCACAAAATGGCTCCACCCCACCTTTAAATAGGCAGCCTGGAACCCTAGGGAAAGTCTGTTCTACTCACGGTAGTGAAGTAGAATTTAGCAATAGTCCCTTAGCTCCTTCGCGCGAGTGTTGGAACTGCTTTGTGAGTTCCCATGAACGATGGCAGTTTGTGGCAGAGGCAGGTTCTTCCAGCAGGAAGTTGGGGTGTGGTGGTCCGAAAGCGGGAACTGTGTGCTTTCTCTTCACCCTTCTCCAAGATGCTCCTCAAGGTCCACCTCAAGGTCCCACTAGGCAGTGTCCCTTCTGGCAAACTCGAAGCACTTAAGTTTCTAGGTAGTTCAAGCAAAAAACATCAGGGCTAAGTTAATCTGAAGCATGAGGCAGAGCAGAACACATCCAAGTCAAGTGCAGTGAGGCAGAGCACGTTGTCTGAGCAGACCACTGAGTGCTTGCAACTTAGCTCCATTTATATTATTTGCCCAAGTTTAATGGCTCCTTTGGCCACAGAGGTTTACCAATCAGATGGCACTTTGCCAAACAGATCATATTAGGTGAAACCAGGGCAACACACTCACAAGTGCATAAACACTTGGGGGTTTGGAGGGGACATAATGGCCCAAGCCTTTGTTTTCCTCCTTCTCTTGCTTCCCGCATCAGCAGAAGGGTGGAGCAAGCCAGGACATGTTTTAGGCCTATTAGGCTGCCAGGACAGAGGTGTATCTTTAAAAACCTGCAACAAAATGTACTTTTAAAGTGCATCTGATGTTCTACATTTTCCCTTAATATACATCACCAACTGCACGCTCTGGAACATCTGTGTGGCTTTAAACTTTCTTCTCATAGAAACCCATCTTTTTAGCTGTATTATCAAGGAACTGCACCAAGTCTATTTGTTCCTTCTTCCTAAGGCAAACTCAAGATGCAATGAGCCTGAAGTACTTTGTATTCCTTAGACTGATAAAATACAGTTTCTACACACAAATACAAAGCATTTTTTGCCTTTAGGAAGTTCACTGCCATCCTGAAAGGTGGAAACAGTTGTAAGAAGAACTACCTTATTATGGAAAAGTAATGCACTCAATAGATTTGCTACTTCGTTTCTTCAGCTGTTGACTCCAAGATGTTCTGTGCTGGAAACAGCTGGAAGCTGTTCCTTCCAATCTCTAATAATGGCTCAGGAATGCAATAACTATTGCTATATTATTTTGACATCTACAGTTAGTCCTTGTGATCAAAGATCACATTATCTAGTCACTAGTTTTGGAAAATATTATCACAACTAAAATCGCTGTATGCAGAAGTTTACTTTTTTAGGTATCAGGTACAAAACACTCTTAATCTAAGAAACTTCACACTTAAGTGGCTAAAGAGTCTTGCTAGCTAGAGTTCATAATACCATCCAACCACTCTGAAGAATATTACATGGTTGAGTAAAGAGCTGGATGCAATATGTGTTCAGATAACATGTGAACTGACACATTTGTCTCTTGTATTTTCAGAATATGGCTTCAAAAAATGATACTCTCACATATTTTTCCCAGTATGGCCTGGGCTTAAGCAGTTAATAATTTTTAAGCATTTGGTTTCCCTTTCTTTGAGCTTCCAGCTAATTGAGGAGTTACATTATGCTGTCTCTCTGAGTGAATATTGTTACATATCTGAGGACAGCTTAAAGTAACATTTGGCTCATGCACTTACGTTATTTACAGCCTTCTGTTAAAGATTTTGACTTCCCCAAGCAAGGCTTAGGGTGACAAGAAATCATAGTTACGCGTCCAGTTAAAGAATTCAGAATGAGAAGAATGTCTAATTCCAGAAAGTATCTGCCATTTACTGCTATTATATCCATATTCTTATTGCTTCTTTTTTCTGGTATTACCAGTATTTTTCCCATTACAAGTTTGTCACTATTTTATAGATAGTATTCTAATGTATTAATGCCACAGGCACATTGATAGCTAATGCATTGGTTATGTAAGTGATGATGACCAACCATGCAATCTCCTACATCATATGAAAGCAAAAGTTACATACAAGAGGTGAAGACTTAACAGAAGTGCATACTTTTAGCAGGCAATTTCTGTTCTAATCTTGATTCTGATGCATAATCTTAGAAAATCACAGCTTCTATATATATTGGTTTTCTTGCTGCATCATGGTTTTTTTTGCTGCAGAAAGCAGAAGGGATTTCTTAAAGATTTGTCAGATAAGCAACAAAATTCACTCAAATATAAATGTAGGCCCAAGCAAGGAAGTCATCTGAGGTATTTACTGTGACTAAATGAGTCATGCATCTTCCCAGCCCCTTGTATCAGCCATAAAGCAAGACTATTCCAAGCTACAGCAATCACTGGTAGAGCTGCCTGCCAATGCCAACAACTCCCAGGGGCATCAGAAAATTGGATACCAGAACCAGATACAATATTCGTAAAACAAAATTCTTTTGCAATTGACATTCTAGCCCCATGAAGCAGCAATAATTTCAGGAAACAGACCCAAAAGCTGCTAAACATTGTCTTTTTTGCTGCTGTTAGTTTGTCTTACTAACTATTACCTCATTGCTTACAATTTCCAGTTATTAAGCATATATGTTGTGGCTTGCTTATAAATGTCTAGCTGTAACAACTTCGATTTAAACAGGTTTTATTCTCATGAATATTCAATCATTTAGGGTTTTGAGTCACATTGTCTTCTTGTCCTGTTTGTGTGACATAATCATTTGAAATGGTTCTATTTTCTTTCACTGCCAATGTTATTTTACTCAGAAAATTGGATATATGCCAAAAAAATACATTTTCTTGAATAGATTTCCTTGTACAAATGTGTGTGTGCAGGAGGGGAGAAACTAATTAAAAAAACCATATACACAGTCAAGCCCAGATTGTATTGGGAAGGCAATGAGATTGCTCCCTTGCTGCACACTGTGAAGTGATCAAAAAAAAATGTTAACAGCTATGCTATTTGGTTAATGGAACAGGTTACAGTACTGCTCAAGACCTTCCTCTCTCATTCACAAATGACTGTGGGCTGACTTTGAGAAAAAGATCTCTTTTTCCTGAAATGCACACAGAGGAAATTATTTACTTTCCCTTCTCCATTACAAACATGTTTGGATACCACTTAATTTTCCCAGAATCTGAGATAATTATGATGGAAAGCACTGGGAGATTACTAGTTGAGAGCCCATTATGTTAATGTGAAGCTCACAAGTTTTTTCCCAATGGGCCACCTTACATTTATCTGTATTAAATTTTGCTTACTGTTCCATCATTATCTGAGTCTTGTAAAGTCCTTCTGAGTCTAAGCTGCGTACCAGAGCCCCAATTAGTACCTTGAATAACAGTATTATCTGCACACTTTCTCCCCCTTCATCTCTAACCCAAGCATTTATCTGTTTATCTTTCGGGTAGCTACTAATGAATGCCATGATCTTTCTTCTTGCCCCACCAATGCCTTAAAAGCTCTTGGAGAGGGTTTGTGTTTTGAAAACATTGTTTTAGCAGACTCAATCATCTTGTTGATGTGCTTGGTGCTGCATCAAAAGAACTCCAGGAAGCCTTGCAAAAGCATGACCATGGCCAACAGATCTGTACACCCCAGAGAGAAACTCTGTCCTTCCCCAGAGCTTCTATTGATCTACCTAGTACAGACTGAGAACTGCCAGCCACCAGGTAGATTATTCTAGTCAGGCTCATAGAGGAGAGGAACAGCTAAGAAAACTGGGTCTGCAGTTTTCCACATAGTTTCTCTGAATGAGATGTTACATACACATAGAATAATTTTAAAAAGTGTGCTTAGAATACGTGGAACACCCTGATACTACTTACCCTCTGGCTGGTGAAGTCTGCAGAGGAAGATGACATTCACTGGGAGCTGACATAGTCTTCATGCTGTTGCATTTGCAGAACCAAATGTGTTCTGCAAATAACTCCTTTGGAATGCTGCAATGGAACTAATAGAGAAGCAGTAAAATACAGTAAGGAAAAACAACACTTCAAATATATGTCAGGAAGGAATACTTGTGTGCAACAACTTTCAAAACACAAGTAAATGGATTTGACAAGAAGGTCCCAGAATAGTTAAGTGTGGTCTATTCTACCAGGTTGATTGAATAATATAATCTTTTGTTATTCTAGTATTTCCCCTGGACTGGTCCAGAGCCTCACACATCACTTGTGCATTAACAAAAAACGAGTATGCACATCCTGGATCCTTGCATTTGCTCCAGGAATGTGTACAGTACTTACAAATACATAAGCAGGATGAAAATCTGCTATTGGCAGTTTGCATATTTGACTTGCACCACAGCTGCTTCAGAAAGTATTATAAGGCAATTGATGCTTTAAAAGATTATGGGGGAGGGTGCAAATTATTTTTAGTACTATGAGAAAATGTTTATTACCTTAATTTTCGTAGGGAAAAAAAACAAAAATAGTATTTGAAGTGTAAATCTATATACTTACACTACAAAGTAACACCCATGAAATGTAAAATCCTGAGTAACTCTTGACAATAATCCTCTGATTTTGATACATTTATTATCTTCTACTATAATTAAGATAATATCTAACAGCATAATTATGTGTCCAGACAGCCTAGCCATTTTTTTAAGTAATGAAACCATTTCAATAATATCTCTGTAGAAACTGTCATGGACTGAGTTGGATCTGCTGCTGTTATTTGTACTATGCTGCAGTCATAGAATCATAGAATGGTAAGGTTGGAAGGGATTTCAAGACTCATCTAGTTCCAACCCCCTGCCACAGGCAGGGACAGCTCCCAGTAGAACAGGTCACTCAAGGCCTCGTCCAACCTGGCCTTGAACACCTTCAGGGAGGGAGCAGCCACAACTTCCCTGGGCGACCTGTTGCAGTGCCTCACCACCCTCACTGTAAAGAACTTCCTCTTGACATCCAGTCTAAATCTCCCCTCTGCCAGTTTAAACCCGTTGCCCCTTGTCTTGTCATTACAAGACCTTATAAATAGTCCATGCCAGCTTCAAAATGCAAGTACTGGGCAAAGCAAAGTATTATGGGACTTGAAGTTCAGATTGTAACACGGGGGGCTTCCTGTTCCAGTTGTTGCCTCTGGGTTCCAGGTTTTTCAGTGTTGTTTTTCTGCTGGGATGGCAGCATGACAAGGAGGGATGAGGGATAGTAGTTTTCTGGCTTGGGCTTTTGACTTACTTGCTTCTGCTTGTTGGTGCTTTGCGACATGCTTTTTCTGCAAATAGGCTAAGGTAATTATGCAGTCTCTACTATGTTTATCTGATTTTTCTCAACAAACTCTATTCTTATCTCACTTTTTTTTTTGTCTCCATCCCAAGTTTTTGTGTGTTATTTTTTTCTAAGTTCTGTGTTGGGAAAATAGACAGGTTGAACTGCTGGTTTGGTTTGACGCATTTCGTTCTGATTTAAACCATTACAGAAATAAACTGCTACTGACTTGCTTTTAGAGAGCTTTTTGAGTTTTGATCTGAGTTTATGTTGATCATTTTTAGAGAATGTTAATAAGGCTGTATTTTATTCATTAATTGCTGGACTTGTTGAGTCATTCCAGGTAAAATATATATTCATTTAAGTAAACATCATTAATTAGATTTAATTAGAGCTTTCAATGCAACCAGCAACAGTTTTCTGTGCTATTATGTTGACCCAAAAAACTACCCTTCTACATTCTGCTTTGTTTTACTTGATATACTGATATGCTTCAGTATTTCTGTTTGAACCTAGAATCTTGACCAGTCTTTTATAAGGGTGCCTCTCAGAAAGATATTGACCTTTGAGAGCCTTATCAAGGATAACAATATAACTAAATTCTAGAGAAAGACTTGACTGCTCTGGAAAAGGACAGCCATTTCAAGTAGGAAAAAAACTGGCCAGTTACCTATTTATCTTAAATAAATACATAAAGGTGAGCTTGATCCTGCCATTTCTTAATGGAGAGAAATGTAAAGGTAAGCTTCAAGAAAGAAAGGTGTTAAGCAATACTAAATTTTATTTGTTTGGCCTGACCTTTCTCAAAGCTAGCTGTATATTCAGACAGACTTGGGCAGCATACTTCCTCTTCTTTGTAGTCCATGAAATTTCCTGTACCCTTAAACCTGTGAGGAGCTTTGTCAATGTATTCCATTTCCTCCAGTTAACTCCCCAGTATTGAAAACACTGCAGTAAACTTTCCAGTGAGTCTTACTGAAATCCAAGTCACTTACGCTCTGAGGCAAGGCAAACTGGCATAGACAGCTGTGTACAGCAAGCAGAAGCATGCCAATTGCTTTAATTAGATTGCCAATGTTTTAGTGTTTTCAGCACTCACTGATTTCAGCAGCAGTACAACTCTTAGCAAAGTCAAGCCATCTATGTAAAGTACCAAGCAGTTAAAAAGCCAAAATGTATCAACCAGAGTTTTGGAAAAACTGGGTTTATTCCTGCTTTAAAAAATAGGTAATGTAAACCAGATAACATTCCCCAAGAAAATAAAACATTTTCTTCTAAGAAAAAGAGTAAAGGCACCAAATTCTTTCCATATAACTCTTTCTAGAAGGATTGCAGTGATACATCTGAGTTATACTTGCAAATGCACAAGCTATATGTTTATGTAGTCACTCCATAAAGGGTTCAATAATCTGCCAAATTTAGCATTGCATATAATAGCAGCTGACAGGATATCACCACTCTATTGGTTAAAACATTATTCACTGGCAAATGTGCCCTTTAATGATAATGCTTTTTCATTTCCCAGGTTTTTGTGATTATTAGTAACTATGGCAACTATTCCTTTTTGTTCAGAATAAAATGTGTTGTAAATCCATGTGACTTACTGGCATATAAATTAACACTGCCTGCTGGAACTAGTATGCCAGAGTTCAGTTTTCCCACTTAGCGTTAAATTGACATGTTCACTGTTAATGAAGAAAGTGCCTGTCTCTGCTGAAGAGAAGAAAAAAAACATTTGTCCTGAGTAGGTAGAAAAGGTCATTCAGTTCAGTGCACAATACACAGGTGCTGATGACTGCCAACCACGGATTGAGTCAGTCAGGCTGAGCAAATATTGGAATTGCCCTTTAGAAAGTAATGACATCAATACCATTCAAGAGGAAAGAAAGAAAAGGAGGAGGATGAGAAGTCAAACTACAGCTGAAACTTACCTGCATGATAGAGTGAGCAGCCTAACTCCCAGGCATGAGAACACATTTCAGCAGCACTAGCGTAGGCTGCAGTAAGCAGAATCACTGATGCAACACCCCAGAGCTTTTTGCTGATGACTGCCCTGATGCCATTCTTCAGACCAGCATAACCTTCTCCTTATAAAACACCTGCTAGTACCTAAAATAAAGTCCCTGAACATTTATTACTATTTTCAAGATGACATAATTAAATGGATTAAAGCATCTCACCAATATATTTTTTCCTTCCTAACTTACTCCTGCTTCTCCTCTTTTACTTTTTCTGCAAGCAGGAAATTTTCATTCAGATCAGTTAATGCTAAAAGGTACAGCTATAATTTTGTCTGTATTGAGGCAGTGTCGTGGTAGGCTTAAGTAGGCCAAATTGGGCTTGTTACCTCTCCTGACTTGCCCAGGCATGTTTTTCTGCTCTCCCTCCTGCTGTTTTGGGGAGAGCAATTGTGGGAAAAGGGACAAAGAACCTGGAACCACTAAGTCTGTGGCCTGCCCAGCAACTGCGGTAAACAAGGTGCACAAGGTTGCCTTGTGCAAGGCTGTGTTCTGCCCAAAGGAGGGTAAAGCAAGCCTATGGCTTCACCCAATATGGCCAAATCTTGGCTAACTGCCATTTGATTGGCTATCCCATGTCCAAAGGCCCATTAGTCTTGGGTTGTATTGGATAAAAGGAGATGAGCAGGGAGCAGAGATGCTTTTGCCATTACAAGATGTGTCCGTGCCTGCTGTCTCATTGATCCTGAGCTGAGGCTCTGATACCTCCACGCATTTGGCCTGCATAGCCGCGAGACACCGTGCCCAGACTGCACACCGCAAGACATCCTGCCTGCACCTGGAAGCCTTCTGCCCAGACGGAAGCCCTGGAGATAACACAAATCATCCAGAGAGCCAGGAACAGGTCAGAGATCATCTGTCTCCTTTCCCCAGAAGCCTGGGGAAACTCTAAAGCCTCTGACGGCTACCAACAGCAACCCCGCTACGAGCCTTGGGTACTGTCACATATTTTTGTGAGTAAATACCAAAAGCCTCTTGTAATTATTAATTGCCTTCTGCCCCAACCAGAAAGTTGCTCCTTGCGTCCATCTAGTGAGCAAGCGGCGTACTGGCCGCAAGTGGTATACTGACCGCAACGCCTTCTCTGCCAGTTTAAATCGAGTTCAATTAATGTTTGTATTTAATAGTTATCTCTGGATCATATTATAGCCTGTACATAGTTTCCATAATGTCGCAAAGAGCCTGTTATCAGTATTAAATGGTGATCAGGGTGATGTGAGTTCTGAATATTTAATATTAATAAACTATATATTAATATTTAAAAATATTGTCTTGCAGTAATTGATTACCCTGTCCCGTTATGGACAGCTGACTGCATTTCCAGGATACTCGAAATTTCAAATACGTATGTTATTACCTGTGTCTCATTAGTATAAGAATTGTGGAATAATTCAGGGTTGAAGGATTTAAGGATACCCTCTAGAGCAACCAGCTATGCAGAAGGCAGAGTCAACACTATTTCAGATCAAGTTGCTCAATGGAATTTCAGCATTTCATCCTCAGATGTCTGGGTATAGATGAAAGGGAAACACTCTGCAGCAGAAGTAATTATTTGATAATTTGATTAAGGGCATTGCAAACAAAGGTTAATATAACAGCCACGTGAGGGGGTTAATCCAAATAATAGTTTATCTTGAAATACTACCTCCAGAATCACTTTGATAATTCACTATCCATCCTTAGTTTCCTGGTATTACTACTCCAGATAATGTGTTGAATGTCTGTGTGAATTTTATGTCAAATGAAACCTGGAAGATTTATGGTCTTTGATCTTTGTAAGTCATTACTACACCATTATCTTCCCAAGAATTAATTAATAATAAATGCTTTATTCATCATAAAGCTAAGCTAAGCATATTTTTTCACATCCTCCCAACTCTTTTCCTATTAAAAAAAGAAAAACAAAACAAAACAAAACAAAAAAACAAAGCTGAGCACTAGCATATATCTCATTTCCAGATGCTTCACTTTCCTAACCAGAGAACTGATGCAGCAGCATGTTTTAGTATTATTACTTTTCATATTAAGCTAAAACAAGTATCTCCATTTTGTTTCCTTTTCCCATCTGCAATACTTCTTTACATTAGCTCTTTGTTTTGGGAAAAAAACCCAAGGGTTGATGCTTTAAGTAAATGAGTTCAACACAATTAGACAAAGCATTAGACTTTGCAAATGCTAGCAGAAGTTTCCACTCTGCTATATTACCATATTGTCAGGTTGATGCTCCAAAAAACTGAAATAATTAATTTCTTAACTTTAGATTCTGGTGTACAGTTCAGTGGAGACAGACATATTATAGGCCAATGAAATTTTAGGAAGACTATTGATGGATTAAAGACAATTTTGACCGAGATGCCAATCTATATATCATGCCCTCAGGGAGATCTCCAGTTCTAATGGGTTTTCTTCTGTCAGAGATCAGTGCTCCAGTGATTCTGTCTTAAATCTACCAAACCTTAATGGAAATAATATCAATGCTGCCCACGAAGCAGCTATGTGAAACAGAAGCTAAAACCTCTATCAACTGATAAAATGTGGTTTCCAGTTACATAATTTCATCACAAGAGGAAAAATAAAGGCGGGAGAGAAAGCATGAAGAAATACTGGAAAAACATAGAGGACCTGTGCACAGGAGAGATTCTGGTCTCCTATTCCCAGAGAATAGTCCAATAACATCTGAAGGTTGGGATTAACAAACAGGTCCTATATATCTTTAACAACAGACTGAGGGGAGTGCTCCAACCTACCAGGTTCCGCTATGTAGAAGACGCAGCAATGTCTCACAAGCATCTCCTTCTGGAAATGGCAAAAGCCACTCTCCATCATCTATTTTCCAGATTCAAACTGTCTAACAAAATTCATGCTGATTCATAATTTATGTGCAGAAAATAGAGGGTTATTTTAGGGTTTTATATTTCTTCTTTCCTACCACCTCAACATACTACACAATCTAAGCTAAATCATCATGTCAGTTTTCCTTAGTCCAAGAAAGTAAAGGCAAATAGGAGGCAAATGTGACAGTTATCTGTACCAGTCAAGACACAGCAACATTACCAGTGTTGTGGCTTTTAAATTTGGAGAACTGAGATTGTGATGGTTTGAGAGTTACCCTCCCACAGACACAATTAAATCACCCAGACTAGACCCAACCAGCTAGAAGTTATACAATGAAGCTATATTTACAGCTTAGCACAATTTACAAGCATACATATATATATATATCAGGTAAATATAGTACAGAAACACAATACCCCTCTCAGAAAATGAGACTGCTAGGAGGTTCCCGACCCAAACCTACCCCTCTCCTCTTCCCCCTCTTTCCCTCTCTTCAGATCAATCCCCATATATCTCACACGATAAATCTGGAGAGATTGAGGTGAGATGTCAAAAAGATGACAAGGAGGTTAGGGGAAATAAAGTGTTACGTCAGATTAGAGTTAAGGCAGAAGTAGAGAGAAGGAGCNAACACAATACCCCTCTCAGAAAATGAGACTGCTAGGAGGTTCCCGACCCAAACCTACCCCTCTCCTCTTCCCCCTCTTTCCCTCTCTTCAGATCAATCCCCATATATCTCACACGATAAATCTGGAGAGATTGAGGTGAGATGTCAAAAAGATGACAAGGAGGTTAGGGGAAATAAAGTGTTACGTCAGATTAGAGTTAAGGCAGAAGTAGAGAGAAGGAGCAAAACTGAGAACTAACTGAGAAGTGTGTGAGGAGTGTCATCTCTATTTTGACTAGTTGCATTTCTCAGCAGAAGAATGAGTGATATAGGTTACTGTTGGGTTTTCTTCTTTCTTCTCACAGCTAAGGATTTAATTTCTCTCAGTAAAATATTCTAATTAGCCTCAAATAAGCAATCATATTTGGATCCAAGGAAAGCACAATCTGAACCCCAAAACGAGTGTAGAAAGACAGGATGAAGGAAGGGAAATTCAGCTTAACAGCTAGTGTATGGAGAAGTCTCTAGAAGACAGGATCAAGCAGGCTTTGAAAAAG
Source organism: Semnornis frantzii (assembly GCA_013399775.1). Taxonomy (NCBI): domain Eukaryota; kingdom Metazoa; phylum Chordata; class Aves; order Piciformes; family Ramphastidae; genus Semnornis; species Semnornis frantzii. The sequence goes on along the minus strand of VWYK01025634.1, from coordinate 1,735 downwards.
TTTCTAGGACTTAAAGCTGAAAACTGCAAGCATGCATCAAAATAATTAGACACACTGTTAATTTAGTTTTCTAATTTTATCCACTTAAGATTGGATTTACATAGTTTACTCAATACATTTCCTCCTGAATCTCAATTTCTTAGCTGAACATGATTCTAAAGGACAAGAAATAGTAAACATGCTTAGACAAAAAATCAGGGGGAGAGAAGCTCAATCTAAAATATTATTTAACCAGAAAAGAAAAAGCCCAAACAGCAAAACCCGTGATTGACCCATGTCTCAGTAAAAGTGTTCCAAGATCTTCTGCATCAATTTCTGACTGGATCAGTATTTTATTATTCTGAACACAGTAAAGATCTATAGGTCAGGAAAAAGAATGTTTGCTTTATATTTTCTTGAGAGGTGAAACTTCTTAACTGAATCTTACACTTAATCATTTCCAAATCCCAGGCTATACCTGCTGATCCTTGTTTTGATTTAAAATAAAATTCATTTTCTGGTTTGCTGCAAGACTTTTATTTCAGATTTGACTTAAGATTTATGAACAGGATATAGCTTTTCTTGCTGAACACTTGAACAATCTTGGTCCCTGTGGTGATTTCCACATCACTGCAAGTGGGAAAAAACTCTCACTACTGTAAA
>VWYK01025633.1:0-10295 GCA_013399775.1 Semnornis frantzii | reverse complement strand
AATATCCAAATGTATTTTTATGACTACAGGTAAATTGGACACTTAAGACACACAAGGAGGTATTGCGACTATCCCTGCTTTTAGAATCAGAATTCAGTTGCAGCAATAAAGAAAATTATTACTTTCATATGGCTACTGAAGCCAGCTCAAAAGTAGCTAGATCTCTTTGAGTCTAGGGTAAAGGTAGAACACAAGATTTTGCTAAAAGTATTAGAGGGTTGAGAGAAGCAATCGCTGCAGTCTCTGGGGGGCAGCACACTACCACCTCCTGTGCCTGGATGTAACAGCCACTTCACACATCAACTTAGAGGAATAATTGCTTCTACGTTGTCTTCAGAAAACTTGGGTTCGATTTCATCAGGCTGCCTACAGTAAGTATCTTACATTTATTTTTATCCCTTGACTATAGGACTATGTTACCTAAAATCTTGTGACTTTGCAAACGTTACCAGTTTTATGCGTGCTCAGAGATATCAGTTTTAATTCTTCTGTTATGATCTTTTCTCCTGTGGTTGCCCTCTGTTATAAAGATTGATAAAATTCCCTTGATCAAAAAGGCTTCTGGGTAATTTTCCTCCTGCTTCCTGTCCCAGTTGTTTCCAGCTCTGTGGAAAAGCCGTCCTTTAGAGAGGATCCTCTTTGCTTCTTGCCAAGTGGTTGCTGTATTAGGTGTTATGTGAACTCTTGTGCACACATTACTGGAGTCTCAGAGGAGCAGCTTATCTGCTTGACACTTCGTAAACCTAGTTAGAGTCATAGAATCCTTTCAGTGGGGAAAGACCTTTAAGATCATCAAGTCCAACCATTATCTAACTCTACCATACCTGGTGCTAAACCACATCCCTCAGTACCACATATTTGTGGTTTTTGGCCAAATGGATCTGTGGGATTCACCAGGTGTATTTGTTCTTGTGGTGTTATCAGTAATCTGCAATTGTGCAATGACTGAGGAAGAATCCAGGGACTAACTTAAGTCAGAATTATTTTTGTTTTTCTTATTAGCTATTTTTCAGCCGTGCACTGTAACTGAAAATGGCAATGGAGTAAAGAAGAGAATTTCTCTTCATCCTTCAATAGATTCTATGGTAAAACATCCTGCTACAAAGTAGTTAAACAGCACTCTCTTTGCAACCAGCAGATGTTTCTTCAGTTATTAATTGTGATTCTCAAAGCTGAAAATGAACACATGTGGGCACCCTCTTTAATTTCATTCATAATTCATCGGCCAACAGGATGTCTTTGTTCAAGAGAAAGTTTCAAAAGAAAGGAAAAACTGGGTAAATTCAAGTGGAGTTTGATGAATTGTTTTTGGTAGAAAACAGATTTTAAGGTGTGAGGGAACATTCACAGGACAAGCAAGGAGAAAGCCGAATCTATTTGTAATTGGTAACCAAGACTCCCACCAAGAATGTATAAACCTGCATTCAGAGCTCCTTGTTGTTTGACTCAGGAAAGAGGTTGCAGGCCAGGTCTCCTGCATCCCAGTAAAAAGCTTTTAACAAGGAGGCAAAAAAAATGTGTGTGTTTTAGAACAGAAATGTGTCCTGCTTAATGCTGAATTTTGTGTGTGTGTGTTACAAAGTATTTTAAATGTCTGTAGAGCTTAGAAGAGAGAGATTAGCAGTGCTGGAAGATGTGTGTTTCAGTCTCTGTTCCTGGATGTTGAATTGTTTGTGTTTCAATACAAGGTAAGGCTGCTCCAGCTGCAATAGCCAGAGCATCAGGTGCTCTGTGCATCAGATGGGTTCTTTGGAGACTTCTTTAAGGGACTGCTGTTGTGAAATAGGAAACCTTCATTTTAAAGTTGTGCTGAATCCTGCATGCAACTCTTTTTATCAGTTCTGGAGCACTACTGCTTTATTTATTTTTTTTTTTTTTTTTTCAGGCTTCTGGAAGTCTCTGAAGTGTTTGCTTTAACCCAAAGCCTACATACCAGCTTAAAAGTGTGTATGAGTATCAAATAAGAGGTATACAAATAGAGGCTTAGTTTTTCAAACTGATACTGAAAGAACTGTTTGCTTTGTCTTACTGGGAACAATGGTGTAGTCTAAAGTATATGGAAAAAAAAAATAATCCAAAGTAAATGGAAAAGAAAATGATGAAACTTGATTCATCATTTCTAGACCTGGAGGCTTGCTGTGAGCTTCCTTGGAATGTTGAAAAGTCTTGATTCATATGAATACCAAGTTGGAAGGGACCTCAAGGATCATCTAGTCCAACCTTAGATGGTTTTCTCAAGTTTGTGAAGGACACACTGCTTATTAATTGCTGTTGTCAGAAGTATGAGAGGGACAGACATAATTTGATCACATCATTGTGATCAAGTAGAAGACAATAATTCTTTGCAGAGCATTTTGTTAAACCTTTGGAGATCAAGAGAACAACATCAGGTGAACAGTGTGACATAGTTGACTGTGGCCTAAATTTCCATCAAGGGGTTAATTTTAAATGCATAACCTAGGAAACCAGACAAAGATCATGTTAACCTAACAGGTGAGACAGAAAGACTATGAGTAACCCTAGTTAGGATAGCTTCTGCATGATGCTTAGCTCCTCTCAGTACCACATCTCAGGAGTGCTCAAATCCCCACACTTATTCTCCAATCTGTTATTTTCAACAGAGGCATTTTTCTCTTTAAACAGATATATGGTAAAGAACATGTTTGTAGAACGTGTCGGAGAAGAGGGGTGTGAAAGGGGTCAAAAACTACTCTGTCAGAGAGAGAAGCATGAAAATAATGCTGGAGAGAGTTTGGGAAGAGGGACAAGTGACAGTATTACAGGTAATCTGTGGGCAGTAGGTAGGTACCTGTCCTTGAAAAAAAAATTAAGGTACCAGGTTCAGTCCCAGTGGAAATCAGTGGTCAAAGACAACTACTTTTGCAAATAAATCCACAAAACATAATTTCCCTATCACCTCCAACTGATTCCAATTTGTGTAACTCACAGATGCTGTTTTTAATAAGCATACTGCCAGCAGGGACAGCTCCAGGTAAGTGTAAATATTGAGACATGTAAGCATGGTAGTTGCAGGGTTTCTGCAACCTGAGACTTTGCTAACCTGGCTGTTTTGGGCTTCATCTTCACTCCATCTCACTCTCATAGCTTCACCCAGATTTGGGAGGTGCAGTGCATTAAAAGCTACACAGGATAGTTTGGGGCAGCTGCCTGTTTACAGTCTATTAGTTGCCTTTCTTTTTTGACACCTCATACCAGACCCAGAGCTTTAAGGAGGGGGTTGGTTGCCTTCCCTGCCATGCTGACATGTCTCCTGCTGAGAAGCCAAAGCAACAGGCCTTGCTGAAAGCCCCAGTGCCTGGACTCCTGCCAAGGGCATTCGATAGAGGAAACTTTGAAGCCTTGAGCTTGGGCAAAGTGTGCTAAACTATTCAGAGGAGCGTGGAAGGAACTGAAGTTTCAAGTTTCAAGGTCAGAGTGTCTTTGCATCAGGTGTAAATCCATGCCTGAATTCAAAATTACCCACCAGTCACAACCAACATACAGCCAAAATCCAGGCTCCAGCACAGACTTGGGAAGGACTTCCAAGAAGAGATTTGCTTTGGGTGTCCTTGGCCCTAGCGCAGCAGCGCAGCTGCCTACAGCACTCCTAGCCTGGTGGTGTCACACACATAGTGATATCAAAATCCTTCAGGAAAAGACTGACAGAAATGCTGCAGAGGCAGATGGCATTCACTGACAGAGTGGATTCTGAGTTCTGCTTTCCTCCATACTGGCAGTCCCTGACACATTGGCTGGTGTTGCATGAGTGTGAGGGCAGCGGTGTGGAAATAGCTGAGGGAGAGCAACAGGATTTGCCCTCCCATCTCTCCTGGTTTCTTACAGGCAGTGAAGTTGCAGCCTAAAGATCCTTTCTGCAGACTGTTTCTGGTGGGAGGATGTGTTCACGCGGAGTGCCCTCGCAGGTCTACAGAGAGGAACTTCTGGCAAATTTTGTGCCACTCCCATCATGCAAGAAAAGAGACTTGAATTTTTTTTTCACAAAAGGTTCTGTGGTGGTTTGGAGAATGTGAGTTGATGTTGTGGTGCACTTTATCTTCATTCTAGTCTTTTGTTTGCGGTAATATTTCCTATATGCCTAACTGTGGCTGTAAAGAAGAGGATGAAGATCGATGATTCTCTGGAAACCTCAAGTTCAGAGCTCTCTCGTTTCTCTAAGAGCCTCTTTTAGAAAGTGAAGGCTGAAATGGGTTGGTAGTCTAGTGCAGTGCAACTCCTCCCTTGACAGCTTCTTCGGTTTCCAAGGGTTGTTTCCAAGCTGTAAAAGAGGGCTGTAAAACTGGAGAGGACCAAACTGTTGTGATTAAATGGGGAAAAGCTCAAGCAGCCCAACTGTTTCCTGGGACAAGGTAGCCAACATGATCAAATTGTGTGGCTCCAGGTTTATGGGGATGAAAAAACAAGTGAAGTGCCAAAATTCCTTGGGAGCAAGGACCTTGAGTGGATTTGGCATGTCACTGCCTCACTGTGCTGTTCAAGACTGCTGGCGAAGGTGGTGTGGCAGAGAAGCACCAACAGATCACGTCCTCAGCAGAGGCATGAGATCTGGAGCATGTAGGGGAAATCAGAATCAGGACAACTGCTAAGCACTCTGCTGAGGTGATGATATTGCAAGTGCTTGGTATGTGGTTTTTCTTTTCCAGTTAAACAAGGTCTGTTTAAGCCTATGTGTCCCACTCTCTTCTTAATATCAGAGACTGATTGTCCAGAACCCAAATGGCCCAGGTCAGGATGAATATTCCCTTGTTTCCTCAGTTGCACTCTGCCTCTGCAGTCCTTTTAGTAAATGTTTTGGGGTTTGTAAATCCAGGGAGATCTGGAAACCAAAGAAGCATTTCTGAGTGGAAGGCCAAGGACAGCTATTTTCTTGAGCTCACCTCCTGCCTGGCCCCAGTAGACTTGAATTTGTGCAGCTGTGCGTGTGGGAGGAGTGGGCTGGAGTAAACCTGCAAGGTGCAGGAAAGGCTTCACGTGGCACTGCTGCTGTTGAGCAATGGTCTTCATGTGGCAGGTTTCTGCGGAAAGGAGAGCGAGCCAGACTTGTTCTAAGTGTTTGAGTGAACCTGGCCCTCATGGCTGCCAGGCAGTGGTGCCAAAACGATTATACAGGGAGCTAAATCACTCTGTTGAAACGCCTCCCGAAATGACTTTGATCCTACTGTTGATGCAGCATGAGTGAGGCAGCGAGTACCTGCTATAACCCAGCACAGGAGGTATTTGTCCCACCTGCACTGCACTTTGAGGATGGAAAAGTCTGAATTTGCTCTCCAACTTCCCACTCTGTTGTAATGACAGGAGAGGTTTTGTCCACGTTTTACCTCCTTTGATACGTCTGAGATCTGTTTGATCTTGGTGCTGCCTGCTGAATCACCAGTATAAATTTCTTTTTGATGGCTGTAACCCTAAATTTTTCCATCTAGCTCTTTATTTGATTTAAATTGTCGAGCCGTTATTGAATTTGTACTACGTAAACATCTATCTGTGGGACTCAAATCTAGCAGAAGAGAAATCAATTAGGGTAGGAACAAAAACCATACTTGAGAAGTCTTGAAGGACACTCAACTATATTTAATATCCATTGTGGGCAGGGAAGCTTCTGTAAGGTGACTTTTCCCTGACACTGGAAGTGTATTTACTATTAAATCATAATTGGGATACAAAATTGCATTTTATTATCCAGAACTGTTAAAGTGTGTAGCAAGGTTTCATTTCTCCCACAGGTCAGAAAGGTGTAAGAGTAGATTGTACGTATTTGAACGTTTATCTCTTGAAAACAGTAGATAATGAGTGTATTTTAAATACTTTTCTTCTGAATAATATATTGAAGCCAAACACTATTACACCAGGTCCATCTGTATTCACAAAGAGCCATATGTTTACTTGAAGCTTTGAATTTGCATGGCATGTATCCTATGTGCAGCCTTACATATTTCCATTTTAGAATTCAACTTTTGTAACCTTTGGCAACATGTAGTATCAATGGCTCTTTGTTGTTTAAAAAAAAGTGAAACTGTAAGCTATCCACAAGGATATGCAGGGCATTGCTATAGCAACACAGCCTCCCTTCCAGCACCAAGAGAGAAGTCATGAATAAAAGATGGGGTTCTAAAGACAACAAAATAGAAAAGGTTGTTTCAACCCTTCTAATACCTGACATTTGCAGTTATTTTGTTAAATGCAAACCAAAAGAGAGAGGAAAAAAAAAAAGTACTGGGAAAGGGCATGAAATTCTGCATTTATGTATTGGGAATGTCACCAAGCAGATATGCACTTTTGCATTTATCAGCTTAAGGAAGGAGAAGAGAAATCAATAGCAGAAGACAACAGCACACAATTTCTTAAAACGGCTATATATACACAACAGAAATAGTCAAATATCTATCTGACCCCCCAAAAAAACCCAAACCAGTGGATGCTTGCTGTCTGAATTAACATAATGAAAATATAATGTTGGGAAAACAATTTTCTGGTCTGTACTTCATTTCCTTCCCCCCCCCCTTTNTAGATAATGAGTGTATTTTAAATACTTTTCTTCTGAATAATATATTGAAGCCAAACACTATTACACCAGGTCCATCTGTATTCACAAAGAGCCATATGTTTACTTGAAGCTTTGAATTTGCATGGCATGTATCCTATGTGCAGCCTTACATATTTCCATTTTAGAATTCAACTTTTGTAACCTTTGGCAACATGTAGTATCAATGGCTCTTTGTTGTTTAAAAAAAAGTGAAACTGTAAGCTATCCACAAGGATATGCAGGGCATTGCTATAGCAACACAGCCTCCCTTCCAGCACCAAGAGAGAAGTCATGAATAAAAGATGGGGTTCTAAAGACAACAAAATAGAAAAGGTTGTTTCAACCCTTCTAATACCTGACCTTTGCAGTTATTTTGTTAAATGCAAACCAAAAGAGAGAGGAAAAAAAAAAAAGTACTGGGAAAGGGCATGAAATTCTGCATTTATGTATTGGGAATGTCACCAAGCAGATATGCACTTTTGCATTTATCAGCTTAAGGAAGGAGAAGAGAAATCAATAGCAGAAGACAACAGCACACAATTTCTTAAAACGGCTATATATACACAACAGAAATAGTCAAATATCTATCTGACCCCCCAAAAAAACCCAAACCAGTGGATGCTTGCTGTCTGAATTAACATAATGAAAATATAATGTTGGGAAAACAATTTTCTGGTCTGTACTTCATTTCCTTCCCCCCCCCCTTTATTTTTAAATTGAGATGGAAATTGTCCTTCAGAAAAAGAAAGACACTCAGCCTCAAGAAATTCTTATTTTCTTTTAGCTGTGTGGAGGATATAATGAAAGTAAAGCTCAATCTCATTTTCCTCTGTGCCCTCCTCCACTTTCTGGCCCTTAGTATTTTTTGTGGAAGTGTCTCAATTAAGGAATTAACTGCGAGGCATAAGAACAGCAGTATGTTTTGAAAGGTTCTTTTAAAAAATGCATCTTATTTGTTACTGCATTTGAATTCAGATTAAATCCAGAGAAGACTGCAAGACCATTTCCAGGCTGTGGTCTTGTTTACTAGAAGTTGTTGAAAATAAAGCTGCTTTAGAGAAAAAAAAATTACTTAAAGGACTGTAATTGAAAGGTAGAGTAACCTGTATCTACAAGAAATATATTTAATTTTCTCTTTGAAATAATTTGCTTGTACATCTGCACTTGGATTTATTCTATTTCAAATTATAGCATTGTGATAGATCACTGTTGGTTATGCTGGCAGATCTTTTGCTGTAAATATGATGCAAGAAGCAGTGTGACTCAGTAGTGGTATTAAAACCCCTTTGTCTGTCAGTCCTGTGTCTTGGCTTCAAACTGAGAAACTCACTTCTCCCAGATTGTGAGTTTTAGTTGCTTTGGGGATACCCTTTGATTATAATTACATCTTTGTTTCCACTGAGTTGTGCAAGTAAGAAGAAAATCTGTAGAACTTCCCTGCACCTTGAGGTACAGCAAGCAGGTGAGATCTCATCTCAGGGAATCCCGAGAAAGGCTTTGAGCAATTTCATGGCCTTTAAATGTGATATGAATTGTCCTTGGGCTTGCAAAATAAAATGAAATAGAATAAAATGCTTTTGAGGGGAGCTTGTTAGTTTGGTGGCCTAAGTCCTCTTTTGCACAGCTGCTGGTCATTTCCATTGCCCAGAACCCTCTCTTCTGCCTGGTAGTTCTGTAGTAAATGGCACATGTCAGCACTGAATGCCTTCTGTTGGAAAAGATTTGTGACTGTCTCAAAGCCATGGATACAGGAAGGCTGAAGTTATTAAAGACTTGTAGCTTAGTAATGATAAGGAATGGTGTTCAGCTTTTAGGTGAGGTCTTGAGATGCAAGGTTCTTCTTACTGACTTCAGCTGTTACATTAGCAATGTAATCAGAGCAATGAGTGGCTCTGCTTATATCAGCTGTTAGTCAACTGCCCCTACACAGCCCTTTATAACAGGCACGTTGTCTGAGATCTCACTAACTTCATTTTCCTACTGTTTTGGCATTTGCTGACTCTGGCTACTGATTGGGTTTTTGCTTCATTTTTCAGTGTCTGTGGAAAACAGATGACATGAGCAAAATTCACTTTGCAATTTCCCTGCAAAATTCTGGTTTGATGCAAGAGACCTGCTGTAAGGCAAACTATAATGGAAAAAGAATATCTCTGTGTTTAATGGTATTGGAAACATTCAGCCACTAAGTGTGCTTCAGTTTGGGCATCTCAGAACATTTCCTATTATTACAAAACTTCTAAAAGATTGTTTTTCAGAAGAAATATCTCACCATCTTCTAACACAGATGACCTTCCCCTGTGTTGGTAATGAAGGCAGGTACCTCCCATCCAGCCCCTTTCAACAACACTGTTATGTCACACAATTACCCTGCAAGACAAGGGAAAGGGGAAGGGCAAAGTATCCCTGACAGGGTTGGGGGGAAATTAAAATCTGCAGAGAGTTGGGAGTAAGTGTCAATCTGTTAGAGGGTAGGAGGGCCCTGCAGAGGGACCTGGACAGGCTGGATAGATGGGCACAGTCCAGTGCCATGAGTTTTAACAAGGCCAAGTGCCAGGTTCTGCACTTTGGGCACAGCAACCCCATGCAGCAACACAGGCTGGGGAACGAGAGGCTGGAGAGCAGCCAGGCAGAGAGGGACCTGGGGGTACTGGTCGACAGCTGAACATGAGCCAGCAGTGTGCTCAGGTGGCCAAGAAAGCCAATGGCATCCTGGCCTGTGTCAGGAATAGTGTGGCCAGCAGGACCAAGGAAGTCATTCTGCCCCTTTGCTTAGCATTGTTTAGGCCGCATCTTGAGTCCTGTGTCCAGTTCTGGGCCCTTCAGTTTAAGAAAGATGTTGAGGTGCTTGAATGTGTCCAGAGAAGGGCAGCAAGGCTGGTGAGGGGCCTGGAGCACAGCCCTGTGAGGAGAGGCTGAGGGAGCTGGGAGTGTGCAGCCTGCAGACGAGGAGGCTCAGGCCTCATCGCTCTCTACAACTACCTGAAGGGAGGTCGTGGCAGGCGAGGGTCGGTCTCTTCTCCCAGGCACCCAGGAGACAACAAGAGGAGACAATCTCAAGCTGTGCCAAGGCAGGTTCAGGCTGGATGTTAGGAAGAAATTCTTCACAGCAAGAGCGATTGGCATTGGAATGGGCTGCCCAGGGAGGTGGTGGAGTCACTGTCCTTGGAGATGTTTAAAAGGAGGCTGGATGAGGCACTTAGTGCCATGGTTTAGTTAATTAGAAGGTGATAGGTTGGAGTCTATGATCTCAGAGGTCTTTTCCAACCTGGTTAACTCTGTGATTCTGTGATTGCTAGGATAATGTAATTTTGACTAGGGAAATTGTACAATGTCAAAGGAGGACAGTTCTTTACAAAAAACATTACAAAATATCTGCCAAAAATACCATTATATCAATGCAGAGAAAAATTAAAGTGGTTTTGACAATATAATGAGAGCTCTAAAAAGAAACTTACTGTAATTATTTAATCAATTACTAAACAGCTTTATTTACTGCTCTATAAGTAATAGGCAATGAAGGCCATGCAGTGCATAGCATTGCCTTAACTCCTACAGGGAAGGGTGATTTTACTTTAAGCAGGCTAGATAAATGTGAAGAATGAGGAGAGGACATGCTTGGCCACAAAAAGGGAATCAGTGGCAATCTAACAATTTAAACAAGAAATAGTCAGGAACAAAAGGAAGTAAAAAAGGAAATAGAAAAAAAAGGAAGAAATCTCTTCAAGGAGGCTACCTATACTTATCCCTCAAGTCTGTA